>PVJH01034974.1:0-20130 GCA_004026705.1 Nesogale talazaci
GATTATGGTGTTAGTGAAGAATATTGAAAGTATCATGAACTGCCAAAAGAACAAATATATGTGTCTTGGAAGAACTAAGTATATGAGTGAGTATAAAGCAGCAGAAGAATAAAGAATGAGGACTTCATGACTCAAATTTTGGACAAAAGTGGGAGCTAAATAATCTCCAGCCAACTTGAGTAAAGGGGTGAAGCCTAGCAGGTCAATCGGGTCTTATGCAATGAGGTTTCTGTGTGGGCCTGACCTCCTGAGGATTCTGAGAACTCCTCCCTTCCTGCCTGGAGGTAGGATACATTCTCTCTGCTTGAAATTCCTGTTGACAAGCTACATGGAGCTACACTGATGGAGCCAGAGTCCTGGAACTGGAGGAGCCATGTGGAGACCCAGTGCTGAGATGCTTCCACCAGCACTGGCTCCACAAGACTTTCCACCCACTGGCCTGTGATTTTCCTGAATTTTGTATCATTACATGTTTTGCCTGAGTTTGAAAAGGAACTTATATACCAGTGTTGGACAAATGGGCTAATGTCAGATTTATGGATTTGATCTGAACTGTGCTGGGATGTTTTCTAAATATACAATTGCTCTTTTATATAAAGCTATTTTCATGCACGTGTGTCTATAATTTTTTTTCTCTAGTCAACTGGAATTAATACAACATATTACCAAGAGGTACTAGTCACCAAAATATGGCACCATGGTTGGTAAAGTAGAAAGTCAGAAAGCACGAGCAAGGCCCTCAACAAGGTTTGGCACAGTGACTGCAACAACGGGCTCAGACAGAACAATAGCGAAGATGCCATAAGACCCATGTTCCAGCATACATATTTTAACTTAGTCAATATTAGCTAACAACATAACATTTGCAACTCTTGGCTTCTCACCAAAATTTGACAGTTCAAAGCCACCAGTGGGAGAAAAATGGGGCAGTCTGACTCTACAGAGCTCTATAGTCCCTTAAACACTATAGGCTTATTCCATCTGTGCTACAGGTGACTATGTGTCAAAATTAATTTAACAGCAATGAAATCGTTTTTTTGTTTTGATTATATCAGGCAGAATTCATAAGCCGGGGAAAATGTTTAATGAAAAATTGCAGTAATTCCTAAAAAATGACACAATAAATTTTATTATGTCTCTGCATTTATTTTCTAGCTTTCAACAAATCAGTTCTCACTACTTATATTGTCTCTTATGATTCATTCACTTAGGGACAGATTTTCTTTCATATATTTCCCTAGATGTGTTATGGATTGAATTTTGTTTTCCCCTTCTTCTCCCCACAAATATGCTGTAAATCCTAACCTCTATTCCTGTGATTATAATTCCTTTGGGAATGGGTTGTCTTTATTATGCTAATGATGCAGAATCATTGTAGAATGTATCTTGAAAAAAACTTCTTTGGAATTCTGTATAGATAGAGATTAAGTAATGCTGGTCAAGACAGAGATGAGGTAAGCACACATGGAAATCTTTATTTTAAAAAGGGGGAGCAGAAGCTAATACAGAAAAAAAAGTCTTCTTGAGCCTGTGCTCTGAATTTGCATATCTATTATCCTAGATTGTGAAAAAAATGAATTTCTATTCATTAAAGCTATCCACCTGTGATGTTTCTGTTTTAGCAGCAGTGGGTAACTAATCCAGTGTGCAAGAAAATGATTATCTGGCAATCCTGATCATTTCATCAAGAAACAGATATCAAGTGCCACTAAAGCCTATCAGATTTGCACCCAATAAATAAATTGGCCTGTCATCTGCTGCCTTCTCTATGGGGAATTATCTCACGACACGTGTCTTAATTTTGCTGCCACTCCACCTAAAGAATATCATCGGGCTGAGCCCCAGTGGCGTAAGTGGTTGAGTGCAGAACTGCAGCCTGCGAGCTTGGCGGTTCAAATCCAGCGGCGACTCTCAGGAGCAGCGCTGGGCAGCTCCCACAACCACCAGAGGGCAGTGATGCCCCCCCCAAAAAAAGAAAAGAAAAGAAAGAATATCATCAAAGAAAATCTCAGAAAAGACAGAAAGGGAGTAGAGCAAGTGAGATGGGTAAGGTACAAAATCTGAACAGGGCACATTCATGAGCTGGGTCCTCTGTCCTCTATACCTGTATGGCCTTGAAAAGTCTGAATTCATCACGGGGATATTACGTCAGTCCATCTCACTGAAAGTTCCTCTTGTTTTCGCTGACCTTCTACTTTACCCATCATAATGTCCTTTTGCAGTGATTGGTCTTTCCTAGTGGTGTGTCCAAAGCAAACATGACAAAATCTAAAGACACCACAAGACCAGGCAATGCTTCATTTTGTTTTGTGCAAGTTCAGTCAGCAGCGACTCAACAGCCACAATGAGATGGGTAGATGCTGTGGGAAAACCCTAGTGGTGAACTATGAAGAACTAGATGTTTGGACAAAATTTCATTAAATTCTTGGCATTTCCCCACAAAGCCTTCCTTACTATGTCTACCTACCCACCACCTGCTTCTCAGGGATTCCTTGTAAAAGCAAGGATTTAGCTTCCACCAATTCTCAGTATAGACCTTGGAAATTGTATCATTCTTTGTCCTTTCTCCCTGCCCACAATTCCATACACTAGCAGAAGCAGTTCCTCACTCTGTGGCTCTCTGAAACAATGTTCTTCTCCATCCCCAGCCTGTACATTATTAAGTTCATTGGAAAACTGGCATTCGAATCATTGTGACTGATTTTTATGACCTTATCTTCAAATGGTTAACCACATCTATTTCAACAAATAATTCCAAGGGGCATTTTGCACTCTAAATATTTTTATATGAGTGGTGCAAACAGTTAAGCTGTAAATGCATCCAGGGGCACCGCAAAGAAAAGGCTTTACACTCTCCTCTGAAAAATTCAGCAATTGAAACCCAGTAGAGCACAGTTCTTCTCTGACACACAGCTATTACCATGAATTAGTCAACAGCAACTGTCAACACATTTTTTAGTTGACAGTTAAAAAGTTTCTATCATAAGCTTAAGTAGTTGTTGCAGATGATTTGTGTTGCAAATATTGAGCAACTAATATAAAACTATTACTCACTTTTAAAAAATATTTCCCTAGAACTAAATTCTAAGGAATATGATATTCACAATTATCCATTTTAAAATCTGTATATATGCTTGTCTTGCTTTATAATGATCTTTAAGTTACTGTTTCCACTCCAGTCTCCCCACAGAATGCTATTCTAGTATAAAAATACAGAACACTTGAAAGAATTTTATTAAATAATTCTCCCTCTGGAGGTTGAGCAAATAAGTTTGAAGTGCTGCTCCATAAGATAAATTATTATAATGAAATGTGCAAAGGTCTTGACTTCAAAAAAACAAAGGGAAACATAAACTCAGCATTTCCCATGCTGAAACACCTGAAGAAAAGAATTCAAGTCTATAATTGCAATATTGAAGAGGGAAATATTGAATGATGCAGACAGCTTCCAAATGAATAAAAACAATGCAAACATCATTAATGTACTAAAGAGAATTGGGTAGCATTCAACCATCTCAAGAGATTGCAAATTACTAAGAAATAAAAATATTGAAGCAAAAAGTTCAAGCATCACTGAAGACATGGATGAAAATCAAGGTTCGGGATTTGTGGAATACCAGCTGACATAGCTGAACAACCTGAAGCAGAGTTGATAGCTCTCATTGGTCTATACCAAGATATTTGGGTGACCGCTACCTGGCCAACCATAAGGAACAGATCCATATTTATGTCTATCGCAAAGAAAGGTGATTCAATAGAATGTATAAATTATCGAACAATATCTTTAATATCATATGCAAGTCAAATTTTGCTGAAGATAGTTCCGAAATGATTGCAGCAGTACATCACCAGAGTGCTGCCAAAAATTCGATCTGGATTCAGAAGAGAATGTGGAACAAGGGCTATCATTGCTGATATCAGATGGACCTTGTCTAAAAATAGAGAATACCAGACAGATCTTTCCTTTTGTTCCATTAACTATACAAAGACAGCCTACTGTGTGTACCATAGCAAACTATGGATAACACATCAGAACTTTAGTTGTGCTCATATACAAGCCAAGAACTAGGAACCCGCCATCAAATAGAACCAAGAGATCCTGCATTGTTCTTTAAAAAGGAAATATCGGGGCTGAGCCCCGGTGGCATAGTGGTTGGGTGCGGAACTATGGCTCACGGGCTTGGCGGTTCAAATCCAGCAGCAGCTCTCCAGGGGCAAGGCTGGGTAGCTCCTACAACCACCAAAGGTCAGTGATGCAAAAAAAAAAAAAAAGGAAATGTCTATGTCAAGGTTGTATATTTTCACCATATTAATTTAATATGTATACTGGTAAATAAATGATCCAATAAAGTAGGCTTTATGAAGAACTTATGAATTATGATTGGACTAAGACTCATTAACAACTTGTCATATGCAGTTGACACACTTTCCTTGCTGTGAGAAAAGAACTTAAAGGACTTACTCATAAAGATCCACCAATTGTCACCAATTTGGTGTACTATGGTGTACTATGGTGACTTGTATGTTGCTGTGATGTTGGAAGCTATATCACTAGTATGTCAAATGCCAGTAGAGTCACTGAAAGTGAACAGGTTTCAGTGGAGTTCAAAGTTGAAAACAGACTACAAAAAATGGCTCCCCACTTCAAAGAAAATAGATTCTGAAAACCTTATGCACAGTGTGGAAACATTGTCAGACACTAATGGTCTAATGAGTGGAGGTAGAGCATTGTCGGAGGTTGTATTCGTCCAGGTAGACTAGAGAAACAAATTCATAAAGATGCATATGTATATAAGAGAGAATTTTATAGAAAAGGTAATTGTACATTAAGAAATCGTTTCAACCCAGTCCAGCCCAAATCCACAAGTCTGCTTTTAGCCCATATGCCTGATACCAGTCTATAAAGTCTTTTTCAGATTCACGAAACTCATGCAATGATGCCTAATGCAAACCAATCACAAACCAGATAGTTAGCTTGCCTTTGGATCTATGGGGTGTTGTAAACATCTCAGTGCTGGCAGGGGTCTCCAAGTGGCTCCTCTGGCTTCAGAGGTCTGGTTGCATCCATGTGGTTTGGTCTGACTCAGGGCACTAAGGTAGCTCCATGTGGCTTCTCCTCAGGGATGTCTCCCAGGAAGAAAGTTTTGTCAGTAGAGAATTTTCAAGTGAGTATTGTCAGTAGAAAGTTTCCAAGAAAGTGAACCAAGAGTGACAGTGTCTCCACCTCCCACAAGGAATTGCCACATTCCCCAGAATTCTCAGGAGCAGGTCATGCCCACACAGAGGTCTCATTGGCTATCTCCAGATTGACAGGATAGCTTCCACCCCTACACTCTTAACAGAGGTTGTGCTGAAGAATGGGCCCTTCCTATCATAAGACTCTCAAAATGTGACTGAGTAAGGTCTGTTTTCTCAAAGTAGAGTCAATCATGATGACTTTGGAAACTTCATTGAACACTAATGACAGAAGACTTGATCAATTGTAGGAGGAATCAAGAATAACATTCATGATCAACAGATGAGTTTGATGTCTCTGCTCTGACCCCACTCATTCTCACCAATATGGATTTGTTGTTTTGAGGGGGACCTTTGGTACCTGTTACCTGTTCCCGATGAAACATCATGACCTCACAGGCTGGTGTACTTCTTCCATGTGGACTTGCTGCTTCTCTGCTAGATGGTCACTTGTTTAACTTCAAGTCTTTAAGACCCCAGATGCTATTTCTTTTGCTAGCCAGGCACCATCATTTTTCTTCACATTTTCTTATGCACCCATTTTGTCTTCAGAGATCATGTTAGGAAGATGAGCATCACAGAATATTAGAATGTTAAAATAAAATGTCCTTGCATTGAGGAAGGGCTTGCACAGACGTCCAAAACCCATCCATAGACAATAGGATGTCTCCTCACAGAAGGGTCACAAAGAAGGGATGAGTCAACCAGGATGCAGAATAGCACTGATGGTTCTTTAAGGCTTCCTCATACCATCACCCACTCTCATGACCCTAGTCCTGCCTTTCAGTTCTGGCTAGACCAGAGCATATACATTGATACAGATAAGAACTCATGACACACGAAATCCAGGTGAGATAAATGCATCAGGAACATAAATGGGAATAGTGATACCAGGAGGGTAAGGGGAAGGTTTGGGGAGAAGAAGAGGAAGGGGAAACCAATTGCAATGATTGAAGTATAACTCCCACCCCTACCCTCCCAGGTAAACAAACAATAGAAACATGGGTGAAGGAAGACAGTGGTTGGTGTAATATAAGAAAATCATAGCAATTTATCATTTACCAAGGGATCACAAGGTGGGGAGGGGTGGAAGAGAGGCCAAAAAGAGAAACTGATACCAAGAAGAAATAAAATGTTTTGAAAATGCTGATGACAAGATAAGTACAAATGTACTTGATACAACTTATATATGGATTGGTAAGAGCTGTAAGAGTCCAACAAAATGTTTTTTTTAAGAATATCGTTCAAGAAGAAAGCAGAATTCCATTAAAAAGACAGGAAAGCTGGACTTCCTACTCCCACCACCAAAAGGCAGTGATGCCCACCCCCTCAAAAAAAAGACAGGAAAGAAAGAAAAGATCAAATTGACTTGATGTCAATTTCATGTTCGGGATGTAGGGGTGGAGTCTAGCCTGTCAATCTGGAGATAGCCAATGAGTAGCCAATGAAGCCTGGGCGTGGCTTTCTCCTGAGAATTCTGGGAAGTCTCACAGTATCTCCCTTGTGGAGATGAGAAACCATCTTACCAGTTGTTGGTAACTGGTAACTTATCAGTCGCTCAACTGATAAGACAAGATGGCAGTGTCCGAGGAACCAGAAGAGATGGAAGAGAAGCCACACAGCCTTACCCTGATGGAACCAGGCCTCTGAAGCTGGAAAAACCACAGAGAGACCCCTGCCAGTGTTGAGATGTTTCTATCACCAATGGATTCTGCTGATGGACCCTCAGGGCTGGAAATGAGGAGCCATGAGCGGACCTCTGCCAGAGCCAGAACTCTCCACCCACTGGCCTGTGACTTTGTGAGTCGGAAGGAGACTTTATAGACTGATATTAGACATATGGGCTAATATCGGACTTATGACTTTGAACTGGACTGGGTTGGGTTGCTTTCTCAATGTTCCATTCCTCTTGTATATAAATCTTTCCCTTATATCCATATGCGTGTCTATGAATTTGTTTCTCAAGTCTACCAAGACAAATGCAAAAGTGGATGTCAGAAGAGATTTTGAAACTTACTCTTTTTTTCTTTTCTTTTCTTTTGGCATCACTGCCCTCTGGTGGTCATGGGAGCTACCCAGCCTTGCTCTGGAGAGCAGCTGCTGGATTTGAACCGCCAAGCCCATGGGCTGCAGTCCCACACTCAACCACTTATGCCACCAGAGCTCAGCCCGAAACTTACTCTTAATAGCAGAGAAGCTAAATCAGATAGTAGAAATGGTGAAGTCAAAGAGCTTAACAAACTATTTCAAAGACAACTTGAGAAAATACAAATGAAATTTTATAATGAAAAATGCAAAGACCTAGAATTAGAAAACAAAAAGGAACAACACTCTACACATATCTTAAACTCAAGAAAGTCAGAAAAAAATCAAGCCTCGAGTTGTAACATTGAAAGATTCTATGTAATGCTTTCTCCCCTCCCACCCCCACTATCATGATTACAATTTCACCTTAAAAATCCGGCAATACCAGAGAATGTACACTGTTACAGATAAGAACTGGAAACACAGGGAATCCTGGACAGATAAACCCCTCAGGCCAATAATAAGAGTGCTGATACCAGGAAGGGAAAAGGAAGGTGAGGTAGCAGGGGGAAAACAATCACAAGGATCTACATATAACCCTATATATAATCTACATATAAGGAGGATGGACAACAGAAAAGTGGGTGAGGTGAGAATCAGACAATGTAAAACATGACAATAATAATAATTTATAAATTATCATAGGTTCATGGGGGCAGGATGGGGGGGGGAGGAAAATGAGGAGCTGATATCAAGGGCTCAAGTCAAAAGGAAATTTTTTGAGAATGATGATGGTAACAAATATGCTTGACACTATGGATTTATGTATGGATTGTGGTAAGAGTTGTATGAGCCTCCTATAAAATGATTTTAAAAAGAAAGGTTCTATGGGCAAAATATTGAGTGATAAATGGGTCATCAAAGAAAATATAAAGAATACACACAGGCACTGTCCCAGAAAGAATTAGTTCAAGACTCATCCATTTCAAGAGGTAGATTATGAGAAGAACCATTCAATACTCCCTTGTTATGTTCACATAACTACCTTTTGATCCAAGTACAGGTTTCAAATGAGCATAATGAAATATTACAGAATTTCCATTCTTCTCAAAACCATCCATAGTTGGCTATGATCCACACAATCAATGTCTTAACCTAGTCAATAAAACAGAAGTGAACACCTTTCGGATATTCTCTGCTTTCAGCCAAGATCCATCTGACATAAGGAATGATATCCTTTCTTCTTCACCTCTTCTGAATCCAGCTTGAACTGGTGGCAGCAATCTGTCAATGTATTGCTATGTCATTTGACTTGCATGTGATAGCAATGATGCTGTTCTATGATTTTAACATTCTATTAGATCACCTTTCTTTGGAATGGGTACAAATATGAATCTCTTTTAGTCAGTTGGCTAAGTATATGTATTCAAAATTTTCTGGCTGTTACATAAACTCCTGTCTACTTGTGAAGGTCCCAGTTTATGACCTCATTTGAAGACTTTAAAGAGATAGATAGCTCACTAGAGTTAGAACATAGCTCACTAAAGTTAGAACTAGAGTTAAAACTCTCTCCCTGCGACAAACCACATGGAGCTATGCTGATAGAGCCAGAGCCCTGCAGCTGGAGGAAGCTGGTGTGGAGATGCTGATAGAGCCCGAGCCCTGCAGCTGGAGGAAACGTGGAGACCCACACCAAGGCTGAGATCCTTCCACCACTACTGGATCCACAAGACTTTCCACCCACTGACCTGTGATCTTCCTGCATTGTGTTTCATTGCATTGATTACATGAGTCTGAAGAATTTATAGATTAGTATAGGATATATGGGCTAATGTTGGACTTATGAACTTGATCTGTACTGGCATAGGATGTTTTCTTAATGTACAATTATTCTTCAATATAAAGTTCTCTCCTATATGCATATGAGTCTGCCTGGATTTGTTTCTTTAGTCTACCCAAACTTACACAAATGAGAAAGTCCTTCCAGTGCTTTATCAGCTTGCTGAAACATTTCAATTACTTTTCCATCAATTTCTAGAGCCTCTATGTAACCTTTGCTTTATGAAATCAAATTAAGTTAGATTTACATTAAACGTGCTTCCATTTTATGTAAGAATCCTCAGGTGGCATAAGTGCTTGATATGTTTGACTACTAACCAACAATTTGGAGATTCAAATTCATCCAGAGGATCCTCAGAAGAAAGACTTGAATATTCACTTAGAAAAATGTAGCCATTAAAAACAATCTGGAACACAGTTCTACTGTGACAAACATAAGATCACCATGAGCGAAAATCAACTGCACAGCAACTGGTTGCATGTTTATCTTGTATTATTACATAGATGTAATAATCTGGACCAATCTTCTGGTGTTTCATTTTAGAAATAAATGTATATAGCAATATGGAACATTTGTTCCCTAAACTAATTTTTAAATGATTTATTTATTGGATTTGTGGTGACTTGTTCCAAGGCAATATATCATTCCAAAACTGCCTGATTTAGAATCCAGTACATTCAAGACATGACACAGAAAGAAACATTCTTTTCCAAGAATGTATCTAATGAAATGTGCATTATCTTTACCAATTAACCATCTAGAAATAACTCATATGTGCTAAATATTAAAAGTATTTAATGTTTCCTGAAATAAACATTCTGTTCAATAAAACCACGGAGAAGGGTTAATATGCTGTATTTTATAAAATCCAAATGCTGCTTTTCTGATTTTAATCCCCACCACCACAGCAACATAGCTGAAATAAGACACAAGGGAAGAAATCCCTTATTCTTTGATTACTGAAGTAATCTAATTTAGCTATGAAAATAAGAGAATAGTTTTCTTTGGGTATGTTTCAAGAAAATTGAAGAGGTAGAGTGCAGAAATTGGGGGTTATTAAACCACTAAGGCCAATTGCCATTGAGTCGATCTTGACTCATAAAATCTATACTGGACAGAGAATACCTGTCCCACTGGGTTCCCCAGGGTATAACGTTGCATGGAAACAGACCATCTTTCTCCCACAGAGCCAGAGACTGTAACACCAAGCCACTTGAGAAGGCAAGAGATTTATTAAGTGGGTTTCTTCCTACTTAAGTAGCTATGTTTTTCCATAAATGTACAAACATGGAAGCTGTACACATATGTGTATATCACATACAGAAACAGTCTCAATGACAAAATATATGTTCTTTTTCCTGAATTCATGATGTCGGTCAAGTATAAGTAAAGGCCAGAGACCATTAGAAATGAGAAATATCTGTTTAAAAAAAAAACTTCTTTTTAACAAGAAGAATTTGATCCAAATTATGGGCCAGCTTGAATTCTGTTAAACCTAATGATTTTTGAAAAATATCTGTTAGAACTGCTTTCTATGCCAGGCTTCAGGGTAAAACCACGAAGAAGGGTTGATATGTTGTATTTTATAAAATCCAAATGCTGCTTTTTCTGGTTTTAATCCCCACCACCACCACACCATCATTGAAATGGGGCACAAGGGGAGAAATCAAGGTAGCATGTTTTGTCTTCTCAGTTTGCCAGGCCGCCATATTTCTTCCACTTTCACCCAAAAGGATTCAAAGTTCATTTTGTCCACCCCAGTCCTCGAAGGCCTTGTAATTTCTAGATAGAGCTTATTTGTACTATGCTCCCTTCAAGACTGTATCTGAAAAATGTCCAAGAGAGGACAAAGCTTTGTAACTGAATGTGTGCTCATTCTGTCTCACTGACCAACAAAAGTAAGTGAGAAAAGCAAATGTGCCCCAAAGCTTGTTATTGCTTTCTGGAAAGTGTTTAACCATTTAAAAATAGTCTAGGTGTCTCACTCTGCTTCTCCCCAAAAATAGCATATGATCAAAATTATCACTATGATCAAGCAAGATCATTTATTCTCTTAGTATGAGTGAATATCAATGGCTGCCTAAGCCCCAAAATTCTGTGTAAAATGGTTTCTTATGAAACTGAGCTTTCCACTACTGAGATCCAGGCTTGAATGAGGGTGGAGGGGCCATTGATATGAGTGACTCTCCAATGGTCCTGAAGAAGTGATGCCTGGGGTTTCGAGGTGAGGAGTCCTGAAAATGCACAATCCTCTAAGCACTGTTTGTTTAATCCTCTAGTTGTGACTAGAAAGAACATATTTGTTTTTATGGAGAGCAGAGAAATTGGGGAAATACAATCTCTGGCCAATCTGGGTTTGATTACCAACTACTTCATTTGCTGACTCTGTGACCCCAAGGGGCTCACCTAACTGCTCTCTGTCTTAGGGACCTCTTCTGTAAAAAGCAAAGATGTAAACTTCTACTCACAAAGCTCTTGTAGGAATTGAAATAAAATAAAATTTAAAAGGTAGTGGAGAATCAAAGAAGCTGTGTTCTTTATCATTTCCCCAGCATCCATTCTTAAAGAGAGACTTGGGAAAGCGTTTTATGAAGAGATTGGTAGGGTGATAACTAGCACATATCTGTTTGTCAATATTTAAAATTGATAAATAAAGGGAAAGAGAAGAAGAGAAGAGGAGATGGGAGAGGAGATAGAGGAGGAGGAAGAGAAGGAGGAGGAGGAGGAAGAGGACAAGTTGCTGTGTTGGTTGGACCCCAAATGATCATATTTGTTTATAATAAAGGCAGGAGTGCTGAGAAATGATTTACATCAGGATAGGGGCTGTGGGAGGGGGAAGTTGGCCAGGGGGAGGATGTGTCCAAAACTGAACACAAGAATTAACCAGAACAAATTGCGGTTTTAGAGAAGAATATTGAATATAACATGAAGTACTCAAAGAAGAAACAAACCTGTCTTAGAAGAAATAGCACTAAAATGATCCTTAAATGCTAGGATGCTTAAGACTTCATCTCACATACTGTGAATATATCACATGAAAGATCAAATGCTAAAAAGGGGCATTGTGCTTGAGAAAGTAGAGGGCCAGGACAAATTAGGAAATCCTTCCATGAAATAGATTGGGGCAAGGGACATAATAGTGAGCTCAAATACACAATTACAAATGATCACAATGGCCTGGGACTGGACACTGTTTCTTTCTGTTATCAGTAAGATCATTCTGTGTCTGAGCTGACTGGATGGCAATGAACAACTAACAGCAACAACTTGGGCATTTTTGTCAACTATTATTGTTCAACAATAAGCCCCAAACGTGGCAACTTGAAATAATACACAGACTCTGTGGGTAACCTAGGCATGGCTTAATATGGTCTTGTGGCTCTGGGTCTCTCATAGGTTGTGATCAAATTTTCAGCCATGATTACAAGTCAACTCAACTAAGAGAGAATCCGCCTCCAAGTTCCCTGATGGGACTTTTAGCAAGAGTTACTTTCTCATGTGCTCTTGGACTGTAGACCTTCATTCCTTGCTCGCTCTTGACCAGAGACATCATTCCCTTGCCAGGCCAGCCTTCCATGGAACCTTGTTTTCTCCAAAGCAGGGACTCTAAAAGAGAAAAGAGAGAAGATGATGAAGATAAAACTCACAGTCTTCTTTGTAATCTGATCTTAGAAGTAGCATCCCATGATGTTTGCCATATTCTGTTGGTTAGAAGTCCAGGAAGTTGGTTTTACAAGCTTGGGAGTACTAGGAAGTGGAGCTCATCGGGTGGGATCTCATGGGCCTGCCAGCACATACAACACAGTGCTTTGGGAAGTCAGGTAACCAGGCTCTCTGGTCGTGACTAAAATATACTCCTGATGCCTGTAAGCATATTGCCCCCAGAGAAGTGTAGAGAATGAGGTGCAGCATACTTACTCTTGCTCTTTCATGATCACCTATTAGGCAAATAAACCCTTGGTGACAGAAGGAGCAGTGAAGAGAAGTTATAAGTTGTGTGGCAGAAGCATCTTTTAAAATTAAGGAAAACATCAATTTTGAAACACAGAGGGTCATCATGAGTTAGATCCACCAATGGCAACTATTTTTTTAGCACTTGCAATACCCAGTTTACATTATGAAGCCATTTTACATTGAAAAGACAATGAAGTTTAGAGGCTGCATAATGAAAAGTCACACAGTTAATATGTGTAGGAGTCAAAAGTCATTAAACACAAAATCTTCTGAAAAAATTACATAGTCTGTATTATAATTACTTTCCCTATGCTTAGAATCTGCCATTAAACAACTACCTGATGAAGACATTTGTACTTACCAGTAACGATACCTAATTTCACAAATAATGCATAGTTGTTTCTTTCTTATGGTGAAATGTCCCCTGAATCTTAAGTTTTCTGATGGTGATGAAACAGAAGTTCTGTCGGAAAGTAAAATATGCACCTGATTTTTGAGTGAGCACTCACCAGTCAGCAGCCAGCACCAGGGAAGGTAGGGTTGCACATCCAATGCTTTCAGCCGAGAAACATACCAATGACTCATAGTCAAGACAAAGGTTAGTGACATCCAAAGGAGTTTTGACCAGAGTACATGGGTGGGATATGTTACTTCTGATACATGACATTGCTCAAATCTGAGACAAAATTCTTCCTTTCATCAGTCAACCAAACTCACCTGCCCTTTGTTCATTGATAAGAGCTAAATCAAAAATGGTGGTACTTAGCTTTCTGCACCTTCTTTGAGGTATAAGTCTATATGATTGCTAGAATGTACAATGTTACAACAAGAATATGATGCCTGAGAAACATTTCCTCTTCAAGATTTCACAGGCTAAGAAGAAATGATAATTTTACTCAAATATTAACTTAATAATGGTCTTCTACTAACATAAAGATTTGCACTATGAACCTACCTAGCAGTACTGCCAAAGAAAGACCTGGCAGTCCAGTCTGATTCCAGTCAAGAACTGTGTAGAGCAATTCCATTCTGTAACACATGGGGTTGCTGGGTGCAGTGGCGTGTGCCTGTAGTCCCAGCTACTCGGGAGGCTGAGGCCAGAGGATCACCTGAATCCAGGAGTTCTGGGCTATATTGCGCTCTGTCGATTGGGTGTCCACACTAAGTTTGGCATCAATATGGTGACCTCCCAGAAGCAGGGACCACTAGGTTGCCTAAGGAGGGGCGAACCAGTCCAGGTCAAAAACAGAGCAAGTGTCAATATGTGGGGTTGTCATGAATCAGAATCAACTTGGCAAGAATGAGTGTAGTCATAGACACAAGTTCATTATGAGGTATGATAAAGGAATGATTTTTACTTTTATGACTATAATACTTGATCCAAATCATGCAACTGGCTCATAGGCATATGAAAATTGGACACAGAAAACAGAAGGTGAAAGATGGCTTAACAGTGTGGTATTGAACATACTGGCTTGAAGTAGGTAGTCAGTAGAGTGGTCTGAGAGGCCAGCCCCAAATCCAACTATGTGGACAGCTGCCCCTCCTCACAGAAGAATTTACTTCAGAGGACAGCACTGAAGCTACAGCTTGGGGAAGGGGACATCTCTGATCAGAGAACACAGGAGCAAATGAAAGGGGAGGAAAAAAGAGTGGAGAACATCCGGGCACACCAAGCCTCGAGGACCATATTCACATTCAGAGCAGTCAATGTACCGGAAAGATCATATGGCTGACTCCACTATGAGACCCAACATCCCTCACTAACCCATAGCTCTATAAGGGAAAATACTGCATATACAGTGGTGGAATTGTGCCTGATCTGCCCCCACCACAACAAGGCAAAATACGAAGAGCCTGCAATAGAACAGCAAGGGAAGCAGAGAAAGGAAGTCTTGAAGGGTACAAAAATAGGCTTTGGGACCAGGGGATGGCACCCCCATCAGATTCAACCATAAAATATTCCTAAAGGACAATAAACAGACCTTGAACTATATACAGGATTTTCTTTTTTTTTGTTACTGATTTTGTTGTTGTTGTTGTTTTCTTTTATTACTTAGTTTTGCTCTGTCTTTTTTGTGTATATTATTATTTCTGCAGGCCTACCTAGATAAGATAAGCGGGATAAACAATCTGGAGGAGAAAACAATGGGTCAGGTGGTTCCGGAGGGACATGAACTCAAGGGGGTGGTGGGAGGAAGGAAGTGGTGTTAACCAACCCAGGGACAAGGGAAAAACAAGCAATCTAAAATCGGTGGTGAGGAGGGTGTAGGAGACCTGATAGGATTTGATCAAGAGTAATGTAACTGAGAGGAATTACTCAATGCATATAAAAGTTAAACATGGTAGTGGAACAAGAGGATAGTAAAAGGAAATGGAGGAAAGACCTATAGGCAAAGGGCATTTATACAGGTCTAAATAAAAGCATGTACATATGTAAATATATTTATATATGTTGAGGGGGAAATAGATCTATTTGCATGTATTTTTAGGTTTCATATTAAGGTAGCAGATGGACATTGGGCTTCCACTCAAGTACTCCCTCAATGCAAGAATACTCTGTTCTATTAAACTGACATTCCATCATGTTCACCTTCTCAACACGATCACTGAAGATGAAATGGGTACATAAGCAAATGTGGTGAAGAGAGCTGATGGTGCCCACCTATCAAAAGATATAGCCTCTGGTGTCTTAAAGGGGTGAAGGTAAACAAATAGCCATCTAACTCAGAAGTAACAAAGCCCTCATGGAAGAAGTACACCAGCCTGTGTGGTCACGAAGGGTCAAAGGGATCAGGGCTCAGGCATCAAAGAACAAAAAATCATATCATTGTGAATGAGGGGGAGTGCAGATTGGGAATCCAGGCCCCATCTGTAGACAACAGGATAGCCCCTTACAGAAAGGTTGAGGGGAGGAGATGAGCTAGTCAGGGTGCAGTGTAGCAATGATGAAACATACAACTTTTCTCTAGTTCATAAGTGCTTGCTCTTCCACACTGTCATAATCTCAATTCTACCTTATAAATCATGCTATACTAGAGGACATACACTAATACAGATTGGAACTGGAAATATCAGGAATCCATGACAAATGGTCCCTTCGGGACCAGTGGTGAGAGTGACAATATTGGAGGGTGGAGGGAGAGTGAGGAGAAAGGGGGAACCAACTACAAGGATCTTCATATAACCTCCTTTCTAGGGGGAGGTACATCAGAAAAGTAGGTGGAGGTAGACATTGGACTGTGTAAGATATGACAAAATAGTAATAATTTCTAAATTATCAAGGGTTCATGAGGGAGGGGGGAACAAGGAGGAAGAGGAAAAATGAGGAACTGATACTAGGGGCTCAAGAAGAAAGCGTTTTGAGAATGATAAGGGCAACAAATGAAAAAATGTTTTTGACACAATGGAACTATGTATGGATTGTGATAAGATTTGCATGAGCCCCCAATAAAATGGTTTTTAAGTGTGGCATTGCTGAAGAATATGAATGTACCACGGCTTCCATGAGAAGGAAAAAAATTGGTCCTAGGGGAAATACAGTCAAAAATATTCCTTAGAATTGATGACGGTCAGGTTTGGTCTTGCTTACTTTGGACACATTATCAGAACTGGCTGGTTCTAGAAAAGATCATTGTGTTTGGTAGAGGATCAGATAAGAGGAGGATAACCTTCCATGAGACAGTCTGACACAACAGCTACAAAAATGGACTCAAACATACCAGCAATTGTGAGTATAGTGCAGGAGCAAGCAATCCTTCATTCTTACACAAACATTCATCATAAGTCAACAACAAATTCAATGAATATTTAAATCCTCACTGTGTGACCGGCTCTGTAACACCTACTAAAGCTCAGAAATTGATAAAACAAGAACTTCTTTTCCAGTCTGTCTACAGTGAGAAGTAAGGAAATATATAATATTCCTGCGATAGCTAAGGTGGCCTGTCAACATGCTTAGAGCACAATGTTCAGTGATTTGGAAATTTGGGGTGAAGGAGTCATTAAGTTGCCTCCAGCCTACAGAAAACAAAATGAAACCTGCCTGGTCCTGTCATCCTCATAACTGTTGTCATTTTTGAACCCAATGATGCAGCCACTGTGCTGACCCAGCTTCTATGGGTCTTCTATTTTGCCCTGCTCCTCTACTTTACCAAATGTGATGTCCTTGGTCAGAAACTGTCTCTCCTAATAACATGACCAAAGTACATGATACAAGGTCTCACCACCCTTGCTTCTATGGAGCATTTTGACTTTACTCTTCCAATACAGATTTGCTTTGTGTGGTACTTTCAATATTATTCGCTGGTTGCATCTTGTGTTCCAACACTTTAAAGAAGTCTTGTAAAACTGATGGTGTCCAGCTATTAGAAGATATAGCACATGGGGTCTAAAAACCTTTGAAGTTAAACAAGCAGCAATCTATCATGGAAGTAACAAAACCCACATTTTACTTGAGGCAGACCAGCCTGTGCCATCATGAGATGTTGAGGGGATCAGGTATGAGGCATAAGAACCCTCTTGAAAGAGGACAGCTCATGTGGACTGGGGTCACTCCTTCAAGAAAGGGGGAAAGGCGAAAATTATCCACCTGATGCCAGAAAATTACTCACTTGATGCCATACAACATTGAGACAATTTGCCACCAACCAGCAGACACTCCACAGGAATGAGGAGGGCACCAACCTGGAAATTCAAGGTAATAGATGGGAACAGTTAGATTGCAGAGGAGACATTTATGCTTCTGTTGGTGGATAAATGGAGAGGAGCAACCTTACATTGCAATAGGATGCTCAGCAGCAATTGTAGAAAACCCAAGGGGAGAACAAACCCAGTATTTTGTTCCTGTTCAGATACTTTTGAATTAGTTTCTACCCAACCCCTTGCTGACCAACAACATAAACTATGCACTAAGATGACCCTAGATTCTGGCCTTATGAGAAACATGGTATACCCCACCACACCAGGTAGACTCAAGGTGGAAACCAAACTGAAGGATCGCGACTCTGCATAATATTACCTGCAACCTTTGGACTTCAGACTGAAATTCCCTGAAACAAATGACCGATAAGACAAAACTGTGGAATCAGTAGTCATTTGACTTAACAGGTATTCAACGAAAGTAGAGTCAGAGTCATCATATATTTGCTATCCTAATTTCCTCCTTACATTAACATATATTAATCTTATTGGGAAAGATCTGCCCTTGTGAGGAATGTAACAGGAAAATTTCCCCTAGCAACATACATCATGATCATTACAAATAGAGCTCGATCTTTTAAGAATTCAGGCTATACAAAGCAACAACTCATTGATCATGGTTTGCTGTCGGGCTCTACATGCATGTAGTAGTTACATAATCTGGTATCACTTGTACTGGAGAGGATTCAGTGTGAATGAGGTGGAGTCTAGTCTGTCAATTGAGGTCTAGCCAATCAGGCCTCTGTGTGAGCATGGCCTTCTTCTGAGAATTCTGGGAAGTCCTGATTTTCCTCCTTGGAGGCGGGAGACACTTTCTCTCTGCCAACTCCCTGAGAGACATTCTACTGACAAGACAGATGTCACTATGCCAATAGACCTCCTGCTTTGGGAACAGGAAGAGTCACGTGGAGACACTTGCCAGTGTTCAGTTGCTTCTACCACCACTGAACCCCAAAGACTTTGTAACCACTGGCCTGTGATCATCGTGCATTAGGCATCTTTACATATACCTTGTGAGTCCGAGGAGGACTTTATAGATTGGTATCCAACATAAGGGCTAATATGGAACTTAGGGACTTGATCTGGACTGGGCTAGGACATTTTTTCAATATTCAATTGTTCTTATATATAGCCCTCATTCATATACACATGTGTCCATGGATTTGTTTCTCTAGTCTACCCAGCTAATATGACACAACAGTATCTTTTTTTTAATTATTTTTATTTTTTTTCCAATCATTTTATTGGGGGCTCATACATCGTTTTTCACAATATATAAATAAGCATATTCGTCAAGCACCCTCACATGTCCACTTCTATTATTGTTCTCTAATCGTCCACCTTTTCCCTTAAGCCCCTAGTATCAGCTTTTCCATTCCTTCCCCTCTTCCCCTGGCCTCTCCTCCCCTCCAACCTTCAATATTTTATACATTGTTATTGTTTTTTTCATATCATATACTGCCATCGCCCGACCTCTCCCCCAACCCACTGCTTTGATGCCTGTCCTTCAAATAGGAGCTTGTGTATATATCCTTGCTGTTGGTTCCATCTCTCTACCCCACCTTCCCTCCACCCTTCCAGTATCTCCAATCTAACCATTGGTCTGAAGGGGCCCATCCATCCTGGTTTCCCCATATCTCCAGCTCCCCTCTATGCGAGTGTGACTTCTCCAGTCCATCTGGATTTGCAATGTAGAGTTGGGACCATGATGGTTGGGGGACAGGGAGGAAGGCTACAAGAACTAGAGGTAACTTGTATGCATCATCAATGCCTGGCTGCCCCCCGACTGGTCTGTCTCCTCCCCGTGACTCCCCTGTAAAGGGGTGACCAATTACCCACTTTGAAGAAATGGGAAAAAGAAATGAAAAGAATCTTCACTAGGGAGGAGGTCCACATGGCCAATGAACATATGAGAAAACGCTCCCGCTCATTGGCCATCAGAGAAATGCAGATCAAAACAACCATGAGATAGCATCTAACACCCTTGAGGCTAGCTCAGATGAGAAAATCGGAGTGCAACAAATGTTGGAGGGGATGTGGCGAAATAGGAACACTTCTACATTGTTGGTGGTCATGTAGATATGTACAGCCACTATGGAAAGCAGTCTGGCGATACTTAAGGAAAATGGAAGTTGAGCTACCCTATGATCCAGCTATACCACTATTGGGTATATACCCAGAAGAGGCAAGAAATAAACCACAGCCAGTGGTATGCACGCCAATGTTTATTGCAGCACAATTCACAATTGCAAAGAGTTAGAAGCAAGCTAAATTTCCATCAGTAGATGAATGGATCAACAAACTCTGGCACATACACACAATGGAATACTATGCCTCACTCAAAAGCACAGACGAGCACGTGAAACACATCTCTG
>PVJH01034975.1:0-20136 GCA_004026705.1 Nesogale talazaci
GGGGGAATGGAGCATTGGGACATGAGGGGGCTCCAGGGGGAGGCTGCTGAGTCTTTGGCGGCAGCTCAATGACTGGGGTCTGAACTCAAACTCTCAGCCTCTCTGTTAGCAGCTGAAATAATAAGCTCACAGTAACTACGTGCACTACATGGGCATTCCAGGGATTAAGCATGAAGAAGTTGAAGGCCCAGGGTAGTATAAGTCTTTCTCATCTAACAGTTCCCATGTAAGTAGGTTGGTTGGCAGTTCTGAGGGTATTCAGGGCTATTTAGATGGTGTGGTCCTGGGCTGAGCCCCAGTGGCGTAGTGGTTGTGCGCGGGACTGCGGCCCACTGGGATGGAGGTTCGATTCCGGCTCCCAGGAGCAAAGGCTGGGCCTCCAACCCACCACCAGGGCAGTGATGCCTAAAAAAAAAAAAAAAAAAAAAGGATGGTGTGGCCCTGCCATTCTCTAGGACAGGGGTCCTCAAACTTTTTAAACCGAAGGCCAGTTCACTGTCCCTCAGACTGTTGGTGGACCAGACTATAGTTAAAATAAAAACTATGAACAAATTCACTGCAGGCCCGGGCTGAGCCAGCTGCTAAACAGGACAGGCAGCGGTGGCAAAAAACACCTGGCAGCCGGATAAACGTCCTTGGCGGGCCACATGTGGCCCGCGGGCCATAGTTTGAAGACACCTGCTCTAGGAGATTATCATCATCATGTGGCAGCTGGGCCACTGTACCCTGTGGAGTGAAGAGAATGTGGGCGAGGCATACTGGTCCTGAGTTCCAGAGCTGGGAGGAGTACATCACTTTGATTTACAATCTTTTGCTGAGCACAGAGTCACTTGTCCACCTCTCGTTGCAATGGAGTCTGGCAAATGCCGACATCTGCTTTGCAACGTCTCTTGTTACTAGAGAGGGAGGGAACCTCTCTACTAGTCTCCACCCCAAAGAGAAAAGGACATTCCGGGGAGAAGTTCAAATCCGCGGGTGCAAGCCCATGGACCTATGGGCAACCTGTGGGCCTGAGCACTGTGTTCCAGATGCAGTGGGGGACCCTCAGAGCAGAAGAGGATGAGGTCAAAGTCACAGGCTGTTATGTAGCGAATCCTGTCTCCCCCAAACTGAGGTTGCAGTTTTACAATTCCTGTGTCTGTAAAAGATAGCCCTCTTGGAAGTGATGCTTTCTTTTATGTTAATGAGACCATTACTGGAGTTGGGTGGGTCCCAAACCTAATAGGTGGTATCTTTCACAAAAGAGCAGAGCAGACATGGGTAGGCATAGGCGAAGACAGACACCCTGTGAAGAAGATACATGTGCAAGTAGCCAAGGAGTGGCAAGGCACACCGGGACGGCAGAAGCACCGAGCCGAACTCTGCCGAAACCCTGACTTGGAGCTCTTAACTGACAAAACCACAGAGGCCTCTTCTCTATAGACATCTCCATGTGGTGTTTTTTGGCTGCAGCAATTACTAAGACAAGCACTGCGTCGCTCCATAGACAAAGAGCCCTCCATCCCATCTCCACCCCTCCTCCTGCGACCTCTCGCTCTCACCCTCTTTTTCTCTTCCTTCTACAACTATCTGCTAGGCGCTAGATAACGTAATGGTGAGACCCGTGAGCAGGACAGATCAGACACCAGACTCGCTGCAGCTCTTAAGTGACGCCTGTCTCCGTCCGTCCTAGCTCAGAGGATGACTTTCCACCAGGATGGCGGGAGTCTAATGGAAAGACTGCACCATTTAAAGCGAAACCAAGGGGCTACTGTTAACTCCTTCCCTAACTCCATCATGCCAAGTCTCTGGTTCATCATCTACAAAACGGATGATATCAGCATCCTTTGTCATGGGTCCCCATGAAGATTAAACAGGACCACAGATGGGAGCTCCAATCATTACTGGGTTATAATGGGTTCTTGACCTAAGTGCTACCCTTTCTCCAACCCCACTCCTCTGGATTTGGGGGGGGGGGGGGCTGTGGGGTCTATCTTGAAATCTGGCGGCTATCTAGCTGTTCCCCGTGTCCGAGATCTCTGCAGTTGTCCCAAAGCCACACTTCCACTGCTGGCTCCCCTGCTTCTCACCACTGGGCACTGCTCTCTGCCGTCCACAGGGCCGTGCCTGTGCCGGGACTGCCAGTCAGCTAAGACACAGTCTTATCAGCTAAGACACAGCTCCTTATCAGAAGGACGAGGACTGACATCTGGCCTCACCCAGCACTCAATGCCCTTCCCAGACTGGCTTCACCCAACTCCCCAGCCTCAGGAGTCAAGTAACAAACACAACACACAGCCCCGCCCCCTCCCAAAGTTATTGTCCCCGAGTTGAATACAGAATAGAGTCTCTCCAGTGACGGGTCTCTGGATTAGCTGACACTCAAGCTCTGTTGGAGATGAGATACTGTGTCACCACCACCTTTCTAATTTACCAGCCTCACGCTGATTGGATCCGTGTGGGTCATGTGCTCATGTGTGAACCAATCACCACAGCCAAGCCAGGTAACCCATTTTCCACCAGACTCTCCAAGGGAAGGTGAAAGGGAGGGTGCTGTGGAGGCCATGACCAACGAGCATTATGATGCAAACACTCCACTTCCCCCCACCTTCCCTTCCCCAAACGCATCAGATCTATTCCTACTCCTGGTGTTGGCCAGAGGCCTCTTTCTTTTCCTGGATTTCTGAGATTGAATCGCACCCTTTCAGGGGAGTTTTTTCAGCGTCACTCACAAACATCTGCTGAGGCTTCCCTCTCCATTGACGACCTGTTGAAAGTCAAGAGAGGGACTCATCATATACCCTGCACAATTCCTGCCTCATTAACACAACAAAAACCCCACATGGGATTTGAGTTAGTTAAAGTTTATTGTGCCAACCTGGCCAATAAACACATATGGGGTTAATTGAAGGGCGGAAAGATAAATGGATCGGCCAGCCTCGCCCTTCTAGTTCTTGAGTCTCTTGCTTTCTGATGGCTGGACCGTGGTGCAGCTGCCTTAGCCAGTTCCCTGCTTCACCTGGCAAGGCTCCCTTCCTGTAAGACATCCCTGAGGAGAAGACACATGGACCTACCCCGATGCGGCCCTGGGTGCTGGAGCAGCTGTGCAGAGACCCTGTCAGTGCTGAGATGCTGACACGCTCACTGATTCAGCTTTCCTCCTGCAGTCGGCGTCATTGCGTGTGTCTTGTGAGATGGCACAGGACTTTGTGCATTGGTGTCTGACATATGGGTTAATGTTGGACTTGCGGGCTTGGGCCGCACTGGGCTGGGATGTTTTCTTGATGTGCATTTACCCTGTATATAAAACTCTCTCTTGTATGTATGAGTTTCTATAGATTTCCTTCTCTAATGTACCCAGACTAACACAGGACTGTAACCACCGACATAGAAGTTAGTGTTTACAATTTGTTTCCGGGAAACATTATTCAATGCATACCAAGCACACATCCTTTATCACACCCCTTCATTTAGCTTATACAGACACACACAAACAACTTCGGGTGTCATTGCTAGCCCGCGTGCACACAGCACACCATCTCAGAGTGTGTGTCTGGGCAAGAGCCGCAGGCTCTGGCCCTCGTGCTGGCCTTATCTCAGGGCAGCTCTCACTCGTGTTTGCATCTCAGGACCTTTGCGGAGGTAGGTTCTCCAGTCTATAATGTTCTTGTGTCTAATTTATCTGCCCGCCTTTCAGATCTCAAACCAAGCATTCCCCTGAGAGAAACAACAATGTCGTTCGTGGTCGCTGAGTATAAGTTTGTGGGGGTTTTTTGGGCATCACTGCCCTCTGGTGGGAGTGGGAGGCCCAGCCTTGCTCCTGGAGAGCTGCGGCTGGAATTGAACCGCCAACCCAGTAGGCTGCAGTACCGCACACAACCACTACGCCACCAGGGCTCCCCCCCTGATTATAAGTTCTTAGGACATCTGTGGTAGCTACATAATTTCAGGTCAGCTTGAAGATCTATAAAAGAGTAGGGGTGGGTGTGGCACCTGTCAATCACGTCAGAATCATCCTTTATCATGGGCTGTGATGAGATGGCACCTCCTGGTGGGCATGGCCCTCTCTCAAGCAGGGGTCTGGGATCCTCCTCTTTCTCTGCCTTCACCTTCCTGCTGGCAGACCCTGGTTGCTGCCAGAACCCCGTCATTGGAACCACACAGCTTTGCACCCACCCACCGGCCTGTGACCTTCCTGCATTCTGCATCACTGCACCTGGCTGCGTGAGTCTGAGGAGGGACTTGTGTCAGACATAGGGACTTGCGTTGGCTGATTAAGAAGCTACATAATTCTTCTTGGTACATAATTGCTCCTTGATATAAAGTTCTTTCTTATTTATCAGTGGGTGTCACTGGATTTGTTTCTCTGGTCATCTTGGCTTAACACGACATCCTCCCCTGTTCTGCAGCACTATTCACAGTTATAATCGTAAGTAGACTTCAAAACATTTATGGAAATTTCATGATCTTTGAGTTCTATTCCCCCCCCCACCGGAACTTTCTGAAGCCCCCTCCTATGTACTCATTTGTGTTTCATGACTGTCTTCCATCCCCCTCCAACCCCAGATGGGGGGAGTTCCGTTAAGAGCAAAACTGGGGTCTTTTCTACGGAGTAAATCATTTTACTTAGCACGTAATGAAAGTTCTGCAAATAGTTGTTCTATGAATAACTCCTTCTGAAATTCATGACACAAAGTTTCTCCATTCTTTCCTCCAAGGGACATGATAGTTATATTCATCAAAGAATGTTCTCTCTCTTTTTAAAAATCATTTTATTTTTTTTGGGGGGGGGCATCACTGCTCTTGGTGGTGGGAGTATGCGGCCCAGCCCCACTGCTGGAGTTGAACCTTCGTCCCAGTGGGCCGCAGTCCCGCGCACAACCACTACGCCACCGGGGCTCAACCCTAAAAATCATTTTAATGGGGGTCCATACAACTCATCACAATCCATGCATCCATCCCTTATGTCAAGCACATTTGTAATTTGTTGCCATCATCAGTCTCAAAACATTTTCTTTCTACTTGAACTCTTGGTATCACCTCCTTTCCCCCCTCCCTCCTCTCCCCTCCCTTCCTCATGAACCCTTGACAATATATAAATTATTATTTTGTCATATCTTATACTTTCCAATGTCTCCCTTCACCCACTCTTCTGTATTGCCTGGGAGGGGGTTATAGGAGATCATTGTGATTGGTTCTCACTCCCCCCCCACACACACACCTTCTCTTCCCCTCCTGGTATGTCTGCTCATGATTGGTCCTGAGAAGTTTACCTGTGCTGGATTCCCTGTGTCCCCCAGCTCTGATCTGTACCAGTGTACATCCTCTGGTCTCGCCGGATTTGTAAGGTAGAATTAGGGTCATGATAGTGGGAATTAGGGGTGGAGAGTATTGTGTTAGTCCAGTTAAACTAGAGAAACAAACTCATAGACATGCATATGGATATAAGGGAAAGGTTTATATACAAGAGGAATGGGGGGCTGAACCCCGGTGGCGTAGTGGTTGTGCGCAGGACTGCGGCCCACTGGGATGGAGGTTCAATTCCCGCTCACAGGAGCAAAGGCTGGGCCTCCTACTCCCACCACCAGGGCAGTGATGCCTAAAAAAAAAAGAGGAATGGGACATTGAGAAAACATCCCAACCCAGTCCAGTTCAAAGTCATAAGTCCAATATTAACCCATATGCTCAATATCAGTCTATAAAGTCTCCTTCTGATTCAAGAGGTCACAGGCCAGTGGGTGCAGAGTCCCGGCACCGGTAGGGGCCCCCCATTGCTCCTCCCTTCCAGGGCTCAGGGTCCATCAACAGCATCTAGTGGTGGTAGAAGCAACTCAGCGCTGGCAGGGGTCTCCACGTGGCTTCTCCAGCTTGGAGGTCTGGTTCCATCAGGGCAAGGCCACGTGGCTTCTCCTCCGGCTCCTCCATCTCCTCAGATGCTGCCATCTTGTCTTGTCCACAGTTCATTGTCTCTGACACTAACTCCCAACAACTGGGGAAGATAGCTTCTCATCTCCATGAGGGAAATATCGTGAGATTTCCCAGAAGTCTCAGGAGAAAGCCATGCCCACACAGAAGCCTCACTGGCTACTCAATGGCTATCTCCAGATTAACAGGCTAGACTCCACCCCTACATCTCCATCATGAAATTAACATAAGCACATGACCGCCACAAGCATTAAAGAAGTAGAGGTATGTTTCATTGATGATGTACTGCACCCTGACTGGCTCATCTCTTCGCTGTGACCCTTCTGTAATGAGATGTCCAGTTGTCAACAGATGGGCTTTGGATCTTCTCTCTGTGCTCCCCTCATTCATAATGGTATGATTTTTTGTTCTTTGATGCCTGATACCTGATCCCTTTGATGCCTCGTGGTCACACAGGCTGGTGTGCTTCTGTGTGGGCTTTCATGTTTCTGAGCTGGATGGCCGCTTGTTTACCTTCAAGCCTTTCAGACCCCAGACGCTATATCTTTTGATAGCCAGGCATCATCAGTTGTCTTCATCACATTTGCTTATGCACACATTTGTCTTCAGTGGTCGTGTTGGGAGGGTGAGTATCATGGAATGCTTATTTAGCAGAACAAAGTGTTCTTACATTGAAGAGTACTTAAGGAGAGGCCCATTGTCCATCTGTTACCTTAATATTAAACTTACAAATATATTAGCATAGATTTATTTCCCCAATGTCACATATAAATATGTTTGCATATGTACATGCCTGTATTTAGGCCTCTATAAATGCCCTTTCCTCTTAGTTCTTTCCTCTAGTCTCACCATCATGCTCAGCCTTCATTTGGGTTTCAGTAATTCCTCTTGATTACATTGCCCTGGATCACGTCTCCCATACCCTCCTCACCATTGATTTTTTTTGTTTGTTTGTGTTTTGTTTGTTTGTTTTGGGGGCATCACTGCTCTCCGGCGGTGGGAGTAGGTGGCCCAGCCCCACTGCTGGAATTGAACCTCCGTCCCAGTGGGTCACAGTCCTTTCAAAACTTTAAAGTGGCCTTTTTCTCCAGCAGTCTTGTCCAAGGAGATATGGCGTTGCCTTAAAATTTTAGGGGCTGCTGCGGCAACATCTGACACTGCAGATTCTTAGCAGCACAGGTGCCTCGCTGAGCATCGAGGCTGATTCGGCCTGCTTTGCGCAGGCCTGACTGATGAACTTACAGGGGTGGAACTCTAGCTTCAGGTCCTCTAATACAAGTTCCAGCCCTAAACCCCATATCGCGTCTTTCTGGTGTGACTGGACGCTGGCCCAAAGAAAGACTTCCAATCAGTCATGATACCGCTCGCTTCCCAGACGCCAAAGGCAAAGGCCAGACCCAGATCTTTCACTGGGCAAGGCCAAGTGCTTGATGCCACAGCCACGTAACTCCTGGCAACCCAACTCCTCACAGTGAAGGAATTGACTCCAGAAAAGTAGATCTGGGCTGAGCCCCGGTGGCGTAGTGGTTGTGCAGGACTGCGGCCCACTGGGATGGAGGTTCAATTCCAGCAGTGGGGCTGGGCCTCCTACTCCCACCACCGGAGAGCAGTGATGCCCCCCCCCCCCAAAAAAAGAAAAGTAGATCTACACTTGTTTGCAGTGGGAGATGAAAGAAATTTAAAAAAAATGGAGTGATGTTAGTATATGTGTGTGTGTAAATATATATATTCATTTATAAAATGGGAAGACATTTAATTTTTTGACCTGAGAGGGAGAGCAAAGGAAGAGAGGGAGGTCAAACCCCCTGGCTGTGAGGCTGAGCTAACTTTGAAGGAGTAGTAAGCCCAGGACCAGCACAGAGCATGCTCCAGATCTCTGTCCAAAGTGGAGGAGGCCCTGCCCAGAGGCACCAGAGCCTGGAGCCCAGAGACAGAGACGATGGGACTGGGCAGAGGGGCAGCACCAAGGTTATGTGACTGAGGGGCAGCGGGACAGGAGGGCCTCCTGACTCAGGAAAGCGGGAACTAAGGGACCATGTGGCTAAAAGTCTGAGGACCAGAGAGACTTGGTCCCTGGCTGAGGAAAGTGTGGCTGTGAACCAATACTGTATCCTTACTGTTTACTGATCCTGACTTGTGGTGGCCTATTCACTTCCCTAGTAAGCTTTCAAAACGGGAGGGGGTGGGGTGGGGGGAACAGGAATAGAAGAAGAAAGGGAGGAGAGAAAGGAGAAACAAGAGGCAAAAGACAGGAAATTTCAGGGTGAGAGCAGCCGCTGAGCCAGTCTGCTTAACAGCCTTTCCCCGAAGTCTCTTTCCTCTCCTTTTATATTGTCTTTCCTGCATACAAGTGAATAGGTGTTCACTCCCTTCCCTTCCCACCCTCAGTTACTGTCAAAAAATGTTTCTTCTTGAGTGAAAAGCTTTTCTGGCTGTTGGACAAGAGTGGTCATATACAATATGCCTCCCTTTGTGAATGATTTACTCGAGCCTCGTGTCCTCCAGGTTTATTCATGCTGAAGGTGTCTCCACCGAAGTGTCATTATTGTTCAATGAGGCACAGCATTCCATTGTGTGACCGTGCCCTAGTTTGTGCATCCATTCTTTTTGTTTGTTTGTTTTTTGTTTTTTGTTTTTTTTGGGGGGGCATCACTGCTCTCCCGTGGTGGGAGTAGGAGGCCCAGCCCCACTGCTGGAATTGAACCTCCGTCCCAGTGGGCCGCAGTCCCGTGCACAACCACTACGCCACCGGGGCTCAGCCCATGTGCATCCATTCTTGCAGCGATGCACTTTAGATTGTTTCTTTTTTTTTTTTTAATCGTTACATAAATTCACCCATTTATTACAGGCCAGAGAGGTTTCAGAACGTGTAGCTCCTACTAGTCTTTCAACTCCTTCAGTCTTCTGATGGCTGACTTGACTGTGACGGCAGAGGTGGTATTGTAGGTCCAGGCTCCACCGGCCACTGTCTTCATGCAGGAACCACAGTGCCAGATGCCCACGGCGCGCCTCTTCATCTTGGTTTTGCCGCAGAAGGAGCAAGTGTACTTGGCGTGTTGGCTGATTTCAATTTTCTTCACCATCTTCCTCAGGGAGGCACCGTAACGGGTCCCGTATTTGCCCACGATCCCGACCTCCTTGGTGCGTTTGGCCATCTTGCCGCAGACCTAGATTGTTTCTTGTGTGTGTGTCTGCTACTGTGACGAGTGCCCTGATGAAAAGGGATGTGTGTCTATCTGTTGCAGCTCTTATTTCTCTGGGATATAGATGAGTAGGGAGACTGCTGGATCATATGGTATTTCTACTTTCCAGCTTCTAAAAGCAAACACCATGTGTTTTCCACAGGGGTTAGACCATTGTCTAATCCCCCAGCAGGGTCAGAGGGCTCCTGTTCCTTCACATCTGATCCAGCTGTTGCTATTTTCTGCTTGTTCACCATTCTCTCTTTTTTGTTGTTGTTGTTTTTGGGGGGGCCTCATTGCCCTCTGGTGGTGGGAGTAGGAGGTTCAGCCTTGCTGCTGGATTTGAACCTCCAACCCAGTGGGCCGCAGTCCCGCGCACAACCACTACGCCACCGGGGCTCAGCCCCTCACCATTCTCTTTTAAACCACACTTGATTTACAATGATTGCTGGGGTCAGATAATCTCTTACTGCCTTAATAGCAATATCAACTTTCCTTTGGGAGAACTCTTGTCCTACATGTTTAATTCCTGTCTCAAGGAGGAGTCATCACCCTCTGGCTCAATGGGTCATTGTACAAATGGTGTGGAGGTGGCATCGGACCTTCTTGGACTTCACACAGGATGGGGGGGGGGGCAGAAAAATCAACTGCAAATTAGCCCAAGGCAGATTCCCTGAGACAGAGGCCAGACAGGCTTCCGTTGTCCAACCTTCCTGACAGTTCTGACACTCGTGACACTCTGTTCTTCTCCTGAGTTTGATAATCTATGGCATTGGCCATAAGATCACACAGACCATACTCATTATCATGGAATTTATTAGGGTAGATCTGGCTACAAATTAGGGCCAGGAAAGCTCAGGATACAGTTCCCTGGTCATGACAGCCTACTTTCAGCCGTGCTATATCCAGACCCTCACCTTCATGATCTGCTTGGGCAAATGTTGCAAAGTTCTTTTTGCTCTCAGTCTGGCAGTCCCATGACTCATTGGCCTCTGTTCTGTTTGATCAAGTGCAGCTCTCCTGATAAGTGCCCGTTCTGCCAGTAAGCCTTGGTCCAAAGACACCCAGCTCTAACTCTGCAGATTAGCAATTTTGATACATGAAAGAAATCCACTTTGCCAGCAAGTCCTTGACTGGAAGCACTCAGCCCTTTTGCTCCATGGACTGGGAAACCCGTCACCCTTTGGTTCCATTGATTCTGCTGTCACCACATCCCAGTTGCCCATCTCTGGTGTCACAGATTTCTGTCTCCTGCATCCAGGAGAATCAGTGCGCAGGGATCTTGGGTCCACTCATGGATCTTCTTACTTCATGATAGTGAGCTCCCTCCTTTGGGCCTTAAGAGGCCATTTTAACATAGCAGAATGGCAAAACTGGGCTGAGCCCTGGTGGCGTAGTGGTTGTGTGTGGGACTGCGGTCCGTAGGGTTGACAGTGCAAATCCACCAGCAGCTCTCCAGGAGCAAGACTGGGCTTCCTACTCCCACCAGGGAAGTGATGCCACACACACAAAAAAAACCAAAAAAACCCCACAAACAAATAGCAACAACAACAACAACAAAACAAAAAACAAAACAGACAACCAAAAAGAATGGCAAAACTGACCGATGTCCACATTATAGTTCGATCCGCTCTGTTTGCACGGCCTCACTCACGTGGGTGCCATGTACTTTCCTTACGTTAGCGAGCTATCCAATCCCCTCCGCCGACCACAAGCACCTCACAGACGCATCCAAAGCCAGTTCTGTGCACAGACGAGGTGGATCCTGCAGGGTTTCGAATCAGGAAAGGTGCGCTGCAGGTGCCTCCTCTCCCCATCCTTATTCAACCTGTGTGCTGCGCTGGAGTCGATGAAGAAAAATGTGACATCAGGATTGGAGGGAGGCTTTTTAACAACCTGCGATATGCAGATGACACAAGCTGGCTTGTGGAAAGTGAGGAGGACTCGAAGCTCTTGCCGATGGACATCAAGCATTGCAGAATGGACCAACAGGCAACATCATGACAAAGGGAGAAAAGATCGAAGTTGTCAAGGATTTCATCTTACTTAGATCCAGAACCCATATTCATGGGAACAACAGTTAAGAGATGGAAGGATTCATTGCATTGGGTAGATCTGCTCCCCAAGACCTTTTTTTTTTTTTTTTTGTGGGCATCACTGCCTCTGGTGGTCATCGGCGCTACCCAGTGCCGCTCCTGAGAGCCGCCGCTGGATTTGAACCGCCAAGCCCCACGGGCTGCAGTCCTGCACTCAACCACTTACGCCACCGGGGCTCAGCCCTACCCAAGACCTTTTTAAAGCATTTGAAAAGCAAGGATGTTTCTTTAAGGACCAAGGTGCACCTGATCCAAGCCACGGTCTTCTGAATCGCCTCATGTGGATAGGAGAGAGTTGGACATTGAATGAAGAAGACCAAAGGAGAATCAATGCCTTTGAATTGTGGTGCAGAAGCAGAGCATTCACAGTGGCACAGAGTGCCCAACGAACAAACCGCTGCGTCCTGGGAGAAGTACTGCCAATGCTCCTGAGAGACAAGGACGACCAGGCTTCCTTTCATGGGCTTGGACATGTTGTCAGAGGAGAGCACTCCCCAGAAGAGGATCTCGGGCCTGGTAAAGTGGAGGGGCAGCAAGAAAAAGAGGGTAACTGGGGCTGAGCCCCGGTGGCGTAGTGATTGTGCGCGGGACTGCGGCCCACTGGGACGGAGGTTCAATTCCAGCTCCACAGAGCAAAGGCTGGGCCTCCTACTCCCACCACCTGAGGGCAGTGATGACCCCCCCCCCAAAAAAAAAAAAGAGAGAAGTGAGACTGGACTAAATGAACTAACTTTGTAAGACCAAAAGGACAGGTTTTACCCAAGGACAAAGTTCAGAGGGTTAATAAAGGAGAAATGGGAACAGGAAACAGATATGTGATGGAACGTTTTTATTTGGGAGATGTTTTTAAATGATTTTGATTCAAGTAAGATCTAGAATTGCAACTTCTGGAAGCATCACCTGCTTTTGCCTGTCTTGCCCCTCTCCTCAAATTTGACCTTGGCCTCCCGATGGGCCTTGCGTTGAAGAGCAGGGTCTCTGAAGACACCCTTGTTAGGGACGGTTTTGTCTAAAGGGACGTCCACGGAGTACTTTGTGGACACGGGGTGAGTTACCTTCACAATAGACTTGATCATTGACCTCTTGGCAATTTTCTTCTTGCCCTCCGCAGCTGTCACTTTGCAGACAGTGATCGATTCCAGTCACCAGTGCATGGCTGTCAGGGCAGTCTGAGGCACTCAATGTTCTTCACGCTGATGGCTTAGCGTCTTTAATAGCGTCCTAGCACTGCCTCCCAGGGAGCTTTCATGAACTTGCCCATTTCGACAGCAAGCTGTCAGGCCAACTAGTGATGGGACGTTGAAGAGATTGCAATGGATGAGTTAAAGCAAAATGTGTATCAATTGTTGTATGTAAAGCAGATCATCTGCTCTGTAAACCTTCACCTAATTCACAATTTAAAAAAAAGAAGGATGAAGGGACTTCCTCTCGCATACTGTGTACACAGCAAGAGAGGCCAGTCCCTGGAAAAAGACGTCATCCTTGGTAAGACAGAAAGTCAGTGGCAAAGAGGAAGCCCCTGAGGAGATGGAGTGACACAGAGGCTGCACCGACGGACTCAAAGAGAACAATCAGGATGAGTATGGCCAGGGCCACACAGTTGTACAAAGCTGCTCTGGATTGGAGCTGACTTGCCCGCACCTGACAGCCACAGGCCAGCCTTTTGATAGAGATGATAAAGATGGGCGCTACAAGGACCCTATCCAGTCATTCCCTGCCATCAGCCTATGACCCAAGCCAGGCCTCATAAAGGTTAAGTGAGAGCCCCTCTGTGGCAGTCATGTGCTTATGTTAATTTTATGATTGAAATGTAGGGGTGGAGTCTAGCCTGTTAATCTGGAGATAGCCATTGAGCAGCCAATGAGGCCTCTATGTGGGCATGGCTTTCTCTTGAGACTTCTGGGAAATCTCACAATATTTCCCTCGTGAAGATGAGAAGCTATCTCCCCAGTTGTTGTTGTTGTTGGGAGTTAGTCTTGGAGACGATGAATCACGGACAAGACAAGCTGGCAGCGTTCGAGAAGCTGGAAGAGCCGGCAGAGAGACCACACGGCTTTGTCCTGATGGAGCCAAACCTCTGAAGCTGGGGCGGCCAGATGGAGACCTCTGCCAGCGATGAGCTGCTTCTGCTGTTGATGGACCCTGAACCCTGGAGGCGAGGTGCCCTGCCAGCACCGGGATTCTGCACCCACTGACCTGTGACTTCGTGAGTCGGAAGAAGATTTTATAGACTGATTTTGGAACTGATATGGGTTAATATCGGACTTATGACTTTGGACTGGACTGGGTTGGGATGCTTTCTCCATGTCCCATTCCTTTTGTATATAAACCCTTTCCTTATTTATTTATTTATTTTTATTTATTTATTTTTGGGGGGCATCACTGCTCTCCGGTGGTGGGAGTAGGAGGCCCAGCCCCACTGCTGGAATTGAACCTCCGTCCCAGTGCGCCGCAGTCCCACGCACAACCACTACGCCACCGGGGCTCAGCCCTAAACCCTTTCCTTATATTGATACGCGTGTCCTTGAATTTGTTCCTCTAGCCTACCCGACTGACACACCCTCCTTGAATGTTTACGAAAACATTGGAAACAAGGTACTTGCTTTGCATGGACCTTATTCAACCAAGGGGATGTTCATTTGACATTTGAAGGCATCTTTTACATTTTGTGGAGAGAGCGTTTGAGAATGAAGCCACCCACAGAGAAGCTGAGCTGGGAGATGGGGATTGATGTCCTGTTGCAAGCCCCTGAAGCCTGCCTGGCCTCCATGCACAGCTTCCAGGGACACTTTAGTCACGCAGATCCTTGCCTTCCTTTATGCCTGTTGCAGCTGGGTTTCCACCCCTGCAATCAGAAGGCTCCCAAGATGCAAGGCTGCCAGGCGACGTTCTCCAGGGGCTGGCTGATCAAGAGAACGCTTTTGAACATAGCATGTCTACTACATGATTCAAATCTATTTTATAAATCTCTTTCTACATTCTTCTTCACCAAAGTCCATAGAAGTTTATTAGCTTCTTATACAAGGGGATACCAAAAAAACCCCAAACAGATTATTTTTCAAAGCTATATATTCATTTTTTTTCACAAGACAACCTTATCACCTTTCAAATACCCTCCATTACACTTGTCCAACTCACTGGAAGAGATCCTTATTTGCCTATTCCAAAGAAAGGTGGCCCACCAGAATGCTCACTCTGCTGAACTCCATCACTGCTGTCACATGCAGTCAAACTGCTGGAGAGCCATTCACATTGACAGGAAGCTGTCAGAGGTCCTGATTGGTTGAAGAAGAAGAAAGAGGAACAGGGATATCATTGCTGATGTCAGATGGATCCTGACTCCAAGCAGAAAATACCAGGCAGATGCTTACTTGTGTTTTCTGACTATGCCGAGGCATTCAATTGTGTGGGTCATAACATACTGTGGATAACCTTGAGAAGAATGGGAACTCCAGAACACTTCATTGTACTTCTCTGGAACGTGTACATGGACCAGGAGACAGTCATGAAAATGGGACGAGGGAATATACATGGTTTAAAATCAGGAAAGGTCTGCAACATACTTGTTCCATCTATATGCTGCGGACATCATTAGAGAAGCTGGCTTGTTGGAAGAAGAATGTGGCAATAGGATTGGAGGAAAGCTTATTAACAACCAGGGATATGCAGATGACATAACCTTATTTGCTGAAATCGAGGAGGACTGGAAGCACTTGTTGATGAGACCAAGTACTGTAGCCTTCAATGTGGATGACCACTCAGTGTCAAGAAGTCCCAAATCGGGCTGAGCCCCGGTGGCGTAGTGGTTGTGCGCGGGACTGCGGCCCACTGGGACGGAGGTTCGATTCCAGCAGTGGGGCTGGGCCTCCTACTCCCACCACCGGAGAGCAGTGATGCCCAAAAACAAAACAAACAAACAAAAAAGAAGTCCCAAATCCTCACAAGTAGAGCAGTAGAAAGGCTGATATCATCAAGGGTTTTGTTTTGCCTGAGTCCACAATCAATGCTCATGGAAGCAGTAGTCAAGCAATCAAAAGATACATTGCATTAGGTAAACATGCTGCACAAGCCCCTGTTAGAGTATTAAAAAACAAGGTTGTTGTTTGAGGACTAAAGTGTGCCTGACGCAAGTCACGGTATTTTCGGTTGGTTCATATGCATGAGTAAGTTGGACAGTGTATAAAAAAAGACCAAAACATTTGAATTGTGGTGTTGGCAAGGAATACTCAAAGCACCATGGATGATAAAGACTAACGATCTCTCTTGGAAGAAGTACAGCCAGAGGGCAACTTTAAGAGGCACAGATGGAGAGACTTCGACTTACATACTTTGGACCCATTGTCAGGAGAGACTAGTCCCTGGAGAATATTGTGTTCCGGATAGCAGGGGTCATTGAAAAAGAGACCTTCAATGAGATAGATGGATACAGGGGCTGCAACTAGGGACTCAAGCTTAGGAACATTTGGGAGGATAGGATGGTGCAGGACCACGCAGGGTCTTGTTCGGTTGTGCATAAGGTCACTTCAGGTCAGGATTGACTTGATGACATCTAACAACCCTAAAACACCTTATTTATTTATTTATTTTATTTTATTTTTTTTTTTAGGCATCACTGCTCTCCGATGGTGGGAGTAGGAGGCCCAGCCCCACTGCTGGAATTGAACCTCCGTCCCAGTGGGCCGCAGTCCCGCGCACAACCACTACGCCACCAGGGCTCAGCCTATTTATTTATTTATTTTTAAGCATCACTGCCCTCTGGTAGGAATGGGAGGCCCAGCCTTGCTGCTGTTGGATTTGAACTGCCAAGCCAGTCGGCCACAGTCCCGCACTCAACCACTATGCTACCGGGGCTCAGCTAACAACCCTAACAAATTTTAAATAATCAAGCCCCTTCCCTGAGGCTCCCAAATCTCCAATAAAACATGCCCTTCCCCGTGAATGTGTGTCTGGGCAGAGAATGAAGGAAAAACAGGGAGTGGAGGGATTGAACTACCACCAAAGAGACAGCCTAGACATGGATAGGTTTGTCCATCGAACAGGGAGTGCTCGCCAAGTTTAAGCAGGACTTTGCTGTGGGAGCCTGGCTGCCTAGTATCCCCTTCCTGCCCTCCCCTCTTCCATATGGTTGATCTGGGAGCAGCACCTTTGTTCCCTGGAGAAGCATGTGATTCCCATTTGGCCAATTAGGGCTCAGAGAGTTTTGTTCAGGGATAGGCACAAGACCAATCAGATTCTTTTCCAAGGCTTCTCTTACGCTGAAGCCATTGGGAAATATGCTCGCTCTTCTGGGTGTGAGAGTAGTCAAGCCAACGAAAACCTAGAGATGTTTGTTTGGCTGCACTGAAAGCGATGTGAGGTCCGAGGGGACAGGGTCCTGGACTCAGCAAGTTCATGGGGAGTTTCCACAGTGTAACCTCTTCTCCACTTGAGGGTGAAGGGGGTGGGGGTGGGAGGATTCATCTGTAGTAGGTTTCTGTTACCTGCTGCTGATAGGATCTTGGTTAACACCACTGTAAAAAATATCTCTGATCTGGAATGTAAGTGGGCAGGAGACCAAATCAAGTCATAAGGGTGTAACCTAGAACCTGGCACATTCTTGCACTCACTGCCCAGGTTAGATGAGTCCTCTTGTTTGGTTTCTCCCCTCCCCGCCCACCCCAGGCATCCCTCTTTGTTTTCATTCATGTGGTCTCATACGTGTTTCCACCAAGGCACAAATCACAATCTTAACTGAGCGCTATTGTCATGCCCTGTTCTCTGTCTTCCCACTAAACTGGGAGCTCGATTGGTGAGGCAGCTGTAATGTGTTCTGTGCAAAGGAAGTGTCTGATGACTACTTTTGAATACTCAAATGAGTAAATTAATAACGAACAGTAGTTATAGGGTGACTGAGAAGATGAGCTTTGGGGTGAGGAAAACTCTTGCTCCATTGGACTCTAATTTTGTCCTCCTTCTGCCACTTCCTCTAAATAAAAAAAAACCCTCCACCAAACTGACTGCTATGGAGTCTGTGCCTTGTGATGGTGACGCGAAAGGACAGGGTAGGCTTTCCAAGATTGCGACTTTACAGGAGGAGAAAGCCTGGTTTTTCTCCCGGAGGAGGGGCTAGTGCTTTTGAACTTCCAAACATATGGATCGCAGCCCAGGGCATCACTAGCACACCACGGGGGGCCCTGCACCGTTGTCCCCAGGAAGGTTCCACGCAGATCTCGGCTACAGAGCTGACGAGGAGCCATGGTGGCAGAGTGGATAAGCTGTTAACTGAAAGGCTAGAGCCCAAGCTCACCAGTCGCTCCCTCCGAGGGGAAAATATTTGGCGGTCCCCTAAAGAGGACGGCCTAGGGGAGGCCAGGGGCAGGCCTATGGGTCGGGGCGGCCAAGCAGACGCGCATCCCGGGGACGAGGAATAACCCGTCCTTAACCCACTCTCGCAAGGATCCTGCAAAAAAGAAGGGTCACGGTGGCTTCACAGGGTCGCACGCAGGCCTCCGGACACGCAGCGGGCAGCTTCCAGAACCCTCGGAGCCTACACGACGCTCCGCGGGGCCCGCCCTTCTCGGGGTGGGGGTGCTGGGGGCGCTGCTAGGGCCCACTCCCAATCTCCTTCCCGCCCAGTAGGGGCCCCCCCAACTCCCCCAAGATTCCACTCCCGGGTTCCCGGACGGGAGTCCCGCCTCCACCTCCGCCCCTCCTCAGGGCTCCTCCGCTCCAGCTGGGGGGCGGGGGACTCCGCTTCTGCTCTCCCCAGATAAGGGCCGCCCCTCTCCGGCCTAGACCCCCGGCTCAGCCCGCAGCCCCTCACCGCGCCTCCTTTGCTCGGCTGGGGCCCCTCTTCATACGTCCTGCCCCCTCCAGATTGAGCCTCGCCTTATCTCCCCGACCACCGCTCCCCAGGCTCCCGCTCGGCCGCCCCCCAGCTGCTCCCCGCCCTCCCCGACCCGGCCTCTAGCCTCCGCCCCGGACACCCCCTACCCCCACCCCCGCAGTCCTGCTGCGCCCCGATCCCCTCTCGAGTCCCCCAGTCCAGGCCTGTCCCTGCCCGCGAGCTTCTTCCCGGGACCGCCCCTCCCACCTCCCAAAGCGGCTCCCGGGTCCCTAATGCTCGCGCTCACACCCCGCCCCCAGCCCCACGGACTCTTTGTTCTGGACCCCACTGGCCACCCCGCCCCCGCCCGCCCCGACGAGGCTGACTCAGCGCCGGGGAGCAGCCCCCGGCCCCCGCCGCGCGCCTCCGTGCCCCCGAGGCTGGCGCCGGGGGGACGGCCAGCCCTGCCCAGGTTCCGCGCCCGCCGGCGGAGTGGCGGGTACAGTTTCAGGCTAAGCCGGGAAAACTGACACCGCCGCTGCCCGGGAGCCCGGTCGGCCGGGCGCTGCCTGGAGCTCTCAGTTTCCTCTCTGCAGAGAGGACGCCGAAATGCCGCCGCTCGAGGGTCACCGGGGATTGAAGGGCAAGACGGTGGCAGCGGGAGGCCTGGCGGGAACGGAGACCCTTTCCCTCGTGGTCCCTTTGCAGACCACCCAGACCAAGGGCATCCCTGCCTTTGAGGACAGGACTTTCTTTCTCACAGTCGTGAAGGTGACAAATTCAAATCAAGGTCTCACCCAGAGGAGGCTTCTTCCTTGTCCACAGTGTGAGTGAACCTTGCCCAAACAAAAATCAAAATCGTCTTCCCTGGATGTGTGCGCAGGTCTCGGTCTCTGACTCTGGATCCAGCGAAAAGGGATATTAGGTCGACCAGTTGTGCTGGCCGCTGGCAAGACAGTTAGATGGAGGAGGGAGAAGTATTCACCATTTGTGCGTCATTGGGGGTGAGGGACTTTTGAAAGAGACTCTTCAGCGCAGGGTGTGTGTGTGTGTGTGTGTGTGTGTGTGTGTGTGTGTGTGTGTAGAAGCCAGTGTGGTGGATTGTAGAGTGAGGGGAAGTTAAAAAACAAAAACAGGACATCATGAGCAGATGATTTTTTTTTTCCGGAATCATGCTTCCCTTGACTTCCGTGACCCCATATTTTTCTGGTCCCCCAACCTCCCTCAGCTGTCTTTCTTTCAGGCCCCGTCCCCCCACACACACCTCAATTAGCAGGGAGGTGCTTTAACCACTGGCCATCATGACTCCTGGTTATTTCTTGCTCACCTTGAGGGAGAGCTTTAGGATTAGGCCATCTTCCCCCTCCCCCTCCCCCCTTCCCATCACTGCTTTGGTGGGAGTAGGAAGCCCAGCCTTGCTCCTAGAGAGCTGCTGCTGAATTTGAACCCTCAGCCCTGTGGCCCGCAGTCCCGCACACAACCACTGCGCCACCAGGGCTCAGCTGGACTAGGCCATCTTACTGAGCCCTTTTTTCTTTCTTTCTTTTTTTTTAATTAAATGCTTTTATTGGGGACTCTTACATCTCTTATCACAATCCACACATTCATCCAGTGCGTCAAGCCCATTTGTGCACACGCTGCCATCAAGATTTTTAAAGCATTCTCTTCCCCTCTTATCAGTTCCTTGTTTTTCCCCCTCTCTCCCCCAGCTGCCATCCCTCATAAACCCTTGATAAGTTATAGTTATGATTTTCATATCTTACTATTAGGTTCGATAAGAACAAATAGGATAGGGGCTGAGTCCCGGTGGCGTAAATGGTTGAGTGCGGGACTGCGGCCCCCAGGCTTGGCGGTTCAAATCCAGCGGCGGCTCACAGGAGCGGCACTTGGTAGCGCCCACGACCGCCAGAGGGCAGTGATGCCCCCCCCAAAAAAATACCAAAAAATACCAAAAAAAAAAAGAACAAATAGGATATGGAGTCAAAGTAGCAGTTAAAGAGGAACCAAACCAAAAAACTGAACTCACTGCCATCAAGTTGATGCAGACACATAGAGACCCAGTAGGACAGGTTAGAACTGCATCTGTGAGTTTTCCAAGCTAGCTCTTTACAGGAGTACCAAACCCGTCTTTCTCCCCTGGCGCTGCCCC
>PVJH01034976.1:0-20126 GCA_004026705.1 Nesogale talazaci
TTGAGTTTCATTATCAAAGTCATATCTCTTTTGGAAACAGCACATGAATCACTTGATCCCGAATCTGTTTGGTCTTGATCCCATAAATGATGGGATTCAGCATGGGTGGAGCCAGGATGCAGACGTTGGCCAGCAGGACATGAATGTGGGGTAAGATGTGGCGTCCAAACCGCTCGGTGAGGACTGAGAAGATCCCTGGCCCATAAAAGAGGACGATGACACAGACATGGGAGCCACATGTGTTGAGAGCTTTGTGACGAGCATCTTTGGAAGGGATGCGGAAGACGGCATGCAGAATAAGCATATACGAAATGAAAATTAGCATCACATCCAAGACCACTGTTGACATGAGAACAAAAAATCCATACCAGATGTTCACGTGGATGTCATCACAGGCGTATCTGGCCAAGATAATGTGCTCACAGCCAGTGTGTGGAAGAATGTTATTTCCGCAAAAAGTCAGTCTTTTCAAAAGAAATATTATGGGGAAAATTGTGCCATAGCTTCTGAGAAAGATAGTCACGCCAATTTTCCCAATCAGGCTGTTTGTTAGAATCGTGGTGTATCTCAGTGGGTAGCAGATAGCAATGTAGCGGTCAAATGCCATCACCAACAAGATCCCGGACTCGGAGATGAAGGTGGAATGGATGAAGAAGAGCTGAGTGATGCAGCGATCCAACGAGATCTCCCCCGCACCAAACCAGAAGATAGCCAAGGCCTGAGGGACTGTGATTGTGGAGAGGACCAGGTCGGCTCCAGACAGCATGCAGAGAAAGAAGAACATGGGTTCATGGAGGCTGCGCCTGGTGAGGACGATGAAGATAAGTAGGCTGTTCCCAAGCAGGGCAATGACATAGGAAATGAAGAAGGGGATGGAGATCCACATGTGCTTGTCCTCCAGCCCTGGGATGCCGAGCAAGCGGAAGACTTTGTGGCTGACCCCAGTGAGGTTCAAGGCAGCCATATTTGCAGATGACTTGGGATCTCACTTCCTATTCATGAAAGTAGAGGACAATTTAGCTTATACTTGAAAAAAAAATCTTATGCCACCAGAGGGTTTTTTTTTTTAAACACCTACTCTGTTTCTTTTTCATGGTCAGTGTTCTGGGAAGAACATAGAATGAAAAGATGGATGCAACATCTATTCTTTCAATGAGACAACAGTCCTGCAGGCAAGATAGGCACTTAGAGAGTCAACAGAAACCACTTAGTTAGGTGAATATGTCAGTCCCCCACCTGCAAGAGAACATAAATGCACTGCCATGGGGACATTATGAGACAGTGTACGTCATTCTGCTTGTAGGGTGCCTTTTGGTGGAGATGAATTAGGTGGACAGGGGAGTGAGGCCATTTGAGAATTTAAGAAAAAAGTATTGTCGTTATAAAACTTAAAGAGTTTCACACAGTTAAAACTGTGTAGCTGTGAGGATGCATACATTATGGACTATCATGTAAGATGAATGACAAACCAAGGAGCTTGAATATTCTACTGAGAAGAGGTAATCAACCATCATTTCCTATGAAACTGGAGAGCATTAGCTACAGTCATCTGACAGTAGGTGGAAAATGGATGGGAAGAGAGAAATAATTTGAAAGGAAAGCTTCATTTCTTTTCTCCCTAGAAGAAAATAATATATCGACAGTATTTTCGCAGTGTAATACAATGAACACAGCAACATTTAAGACTACCTATTTGATGTTCAGGACTGATGCAAAATCATTCTTATGGTCTTTCATTCATTATCTAGACAATGTCCTAAGGCAGAAGGTATTACTGTCAAATTTTCAGGATTGGAAGCTGAGGCTTAAAACAATTGGAACAGCTGATATTGAATAAAACTTGGATTTTGTAGTTTCTCTCATTCATAATTGTCTGGGCTGTGAAATGGGCCAAAGGGCAAGAGACTTTACTGAACTGAATAAACTTATCAAGGTCTTGTGAATGGGCAGAAGAGATAGGCTAGAGGGAGGGGCTGAGCAGACAACAGTTGCTTTCTATCCCCCTTTACCTCTGATGCAGCACAGATTTAATACTATGAATGTTTTGAAATAATTTAGAGTTGAAATTCCTATTTCTATGTCCCTTTAGCCACTAGGAGGAAAATTCTGGTAGAAGTATAAAACCATTACTTCCACATCCTGGTCTACTGAAAGGTGAGAAGCTAAGAAAAGACTGTCCTTCCAAAGCGCTGTAGAAGGAGAGACGCCCTGATGTTGGGAATGGGAAAGGACAAGTGGACTCACACCAAATAACTGGTGGAGGCAAATAAAAAAGTCAAAGTTGCTCAGGTTCTGGTAACCAAAGTAGCCAGAGGGCTCACTATCTCCCTGTAAAACTCTGAACTGAAGCCTTATGTCAGAATTTCTTAAGTGGGGTGAAATTTCCCCTTGGTCATTTTCTGGAGGAGTTTTAAGGAAGTCTGGTGGCACAGTAAGTGGCTATGCACCGGGTTGTTTGCAAAGTGAATGGTTCAAACTCCTCAGCCATTCCTTGGAAAAAGATGCGACTTTCTGCCCCCATGGAGATTTGCAGCCTCAGAAACCCAGGGGGGCAGTCCTTCCCTGTCCTGTAGGTTCACTGAGTTGGAATCACTTTGTGGCAGTTGGTTTTGCTTTTTTATGGGGTTTTAGTTTTTAATTTATCTCCAACTCCCTTGACCTCTCCATTCTGCAGCCCCAAAGGGTATTCCTTCTACGATTCTTAAAGTAGTCAGCATCCCCTGACATCTTTCAGCTTCTCTTTCTATTTACTTAAGAATTAATAAGAATTCAGGTTGGGAGATCAGAGATTGCCCAACTAGAGAAATTGCCTTAACTAGTATGATTACATTTTAATTCAAGGTCAAAAGCAAAGCAAAACAACTATTTTGAAGGCTTCAAAGAGAGTGTTCTTATGAAGGATTGAGATACAGGTATGTTCAGCATCCCAAAGAAGTGACCTAGCTCCATCTCCTTTGTGTTGCTGAGAGAACTGGTTCTACTGAGGGCATGCTCACCATCTGCCCAATAGATCAGGCATGCACCTGGGAGATACATTCTCCTACAGTCATTCCTTCCCTCTGTTTTGAAAACGTAATCTAAGTATCTCTATTTTCTAAAGTAGTCTAAGCGTTTCTATTATTAGTTCAGTTAGTTCTGAAACTCGCTTTTAAATTTTGCATTTCCAGGATCTAGCACACACAATCTTGGAATGGGGGTAGAGAAGTTGTGTTTTATAGTAGTCAGGACCGGAGGTTAAATTAATTCTTCCTGCAGGGCTCAGAGCTCCTTGGCAAAGTTAGAGATAAGAAGGTTTCCAGAGGCCTTTATCATATTTCTCTTCCAGAAGCTACTGTCCACTCTACTTGATCACAAAACCTCATCGAAGGTTGGTGGTTCAAACCTCCTAACTGCTCCGAGGAAGAAGGATGAGGCTTTCTGTGCCTGTAAAGAGTTACAGCCTTGGGAACTCAAAGGGGCACTTCTACCCTGTCCTGTAGGATTCTTCTGAGTCAGAATTGGCTCGATGGCAGTGTGTGTGTGTGTGTGTGTGTGTGTGTGTGTGTGTGTGAGAGAGAGAGAGAGAGAGAGAGAGAGAGAGAGAGAGAGAGATGGACTACCAAAAGAATAAGTGAATTGGTGCATTTATATTTGTGACTTCCCTATTCTATCTACTTAATTCCAGAAAAAGGTCTTCAGATACCTACCTTAACCCCATAACCTTCTAGTTTGAATGTAATACTTTTCTTCTTTTGCCTCTGAAAGTTTGCTCCACATGAATTAATAACTTGTTCTCCTTCTTCAAAAGTATTCAGAATAGAATGAGTCACAGGAGGACTCTGAATGACTGGGTCTGAGGGAGCAGACATTTTTATGTGTCTGCCTGCATTTCTCCAGGGGAAGCTATTACCCAAGTGAGTCCACATGTAAGAGCTACCTTCTCAGCATACTTTCTCCATCTCATTATGACTTTTCAAGTCACCCTCTCTTCTCCAATTCCATCGCTGGATTAGGAGTGAATATGGATTCTTGCTAATAAATGCTAGCATCAATACTTAAAAGACCCCTGCTTCTATTTTAATGAGAATTAGTAATTATTAGTCTAAGTTTCAATCAGCCCAAGTACATTGGCTATTCACTATGCAGACTATCTTTGAACATGCTTATTCCTACAAAGCTTTTTTGTTGTGATTTAGATTCATTTAAGATTAAACTTGTTCCTTTTAAATAATATTACTTTATACCCTACAGTCTGAAATAGTGAGCTTTGATTGGTAATGTGAGAAAATTTAATAACTTCATATATGTCTTTGTAATACATATAGGAATCACAGTTTTAATGAAGAAATATTCCTCACACTCCTTCATTTGAGTGCAAGTAATCTATATGAATGCAATTTCTGGGTTTTATATTTATAAAATCAGCCAAGTAAGTGACATGCACATATTTGTAAAGGGAGACACCTTTGTGTCTATATATACTAATAAGTTAATAGATTTCTATTTTAAAATGATAGATGGACTTTATTCAGAAAAACTACATGTCCACTTAACTAATAGAGATGCTTGATAGAATATTGTTTTTCATTGTTTATTTTCAGAATATTAAAATACAGAAAAATCTATAAATCTATCAGCGTCCACTCAGTGTAGTCTCCATTCAAACCCAATCATTAGTAATATTTTTCTTTATCTCTCTTGTTACGCGTTTAAAAAGAATTGTAGCTCCATGTAGATTTATCATTGAAACTCAGTTTCCTAGCAACATTAAAAGTTCAGAAAGTTGAAACCCTTTATCAAAGGAAAACTCATGTCAGTTCTCAGAAAAGCTAACACAATTAAAACACTTTTAGGAAAACTGGATCTTCCCATCAGTAATTTTTAAGCTTGCATATGCTTTGTTGTAAGAAAACTGACTCCTATCACAAGAAATTGAAAAATTTCCTATCCATTATGAGTTGAGTGTCCAATAGAAAATGCCTCACCACAGAATGAGTAAAGATGTTCCAGAATATTTAAATTGGTATGTCTCCAAGGCAAAAATTTCTGCCTCAAAACCTTGCTAGTACCAAAGAAAGCTAAACATGCCTGGCTAATTGGCATGTCTTAGAGATACCTTTTCTGTCCATGACCGGGCTTCAGGAATGTAAAGCCTATTGACTTCCACCTAACTGTCTTTCAAGTAACTGAGAACAAAGGATTTTGTTTTTCAAGATATTTAAAAAACTCTATAAGATATGGATATCATAATACATACATGACTACCTATGTTTGTAAAGAGGTGGAAGATACATTAAATCTCTTATTTTTAAAAATAATTTTATGGGGGCTCAAACAAATCTTATCACAATCAATACCTACATATATTGTATGCAAACCGCATTTGTACATTTGTTGCCATCATCATTCTCAAAACATCCTCCTTCTACTTAAGCCCTTGGCATCAACTCCTCATTTTTCCCCTCCCTCCTCACCCCCTCCCTTATAACCCTTGAAAATTGACAAATTATCATTATTTTGTCATATTGTACACTGTCCGATGTGTCCCTTCACCCACTTCTCTGTTGTCTGTACCCCAGGGAGGAGGTTATATGTAGATCTTTACAATTGGTTTCCCCTTTCTACTCCACCTTCCCTCCACTCTCCTGGTATCACCACTTTCACCACTGGTCCTGAAGGGATCATCTGTCCTGAATTCCCCATGTTCCCAGCTCCTACTCATGCCAGTGTACATCCCCTGGTCTTGCCAGATTTGTAAGGTAGAATTGGGATCAAGATAGTGGTAGGGAGGAAGCACTGAAGAACTAGAGGAAAGTTGTATTTTTCATCATTACTCTATTGTACCTTAACTGACTTGTCTCTTCCCCACAACTCTTCTGTAAGGGGATGCCACTTCACCTATCGATAGGCTTTGGGTCCCCAATCTATAATCCCCCTCATTTATAATGATATAATTTTTAGTTCTTTGATGCTTCTTACCTGATCCCTTTAACACCTCATGATCACACAGGCTGGTGTGCTTCTTCCATGTGGGTTTTGCTGCTTCTGAGCTGAATGGCTGCTTGTTTACCTTCAAGCCTTTAAGACCCCAGATGCTATATCTTTTGATAGCCGGGCACCATCAGCTTTCTTCAACACATTTGTTTATGCACACATTTGTCTTCAGTGATCATATCAGGAAGCTGGGTGTGTTAGTACGGGTAAACTAGAGGAACAAATTCATAGACACACATATGGATATAAGGGTGTGGTTTATATACAAAAGGAATAGGACATTAAGAAAACATCCCAACCCAGTCCAGTTCAAAGTCATAAGTCCGATATTAGCCCATATGCCTGATACCAGTCTATAATGTCTCCTTCCGACTCACGAAGTCACAGGCCAGTGGATGAAGAATCCCGGTGCTGGCAGAGGTCTCCCCATGGCTTTTCGCTTCCAGTGCTCAGGGTCCATCAACAGCATCCAGGGGTGGTAGAAGCAACTCAGCACTGGCAGGGGTCTCCACGTGGCTTCTCCAGCTTCAGAGGTCTGGTTCCATCAGGGTAAGGTCTTGTGGCTTCTCCTCCGGCTCCTTCAGCTCCTCGGATGCTGCCATCTTGTCTTGTCCATGCTTTGTTGTCTCTGAGGCTACTTCTCATCTCCATGAGGGAAATATCATGAGATTTCCCAGAACTCTCAGGAGAAAGCCATGCCCACACAGAGGCCTCGTTGGCTACTCAATGGCTATCTCCAGATTAACAGGCTACACTCCACCCCTACATCTCAATCATGAAATTAACATAAGCACATGACTGCCACACTGGGCACACAATGATATGATTTTTAGCTCTTTGATGCCTGATAACTGACCCCCTTGACACTTCATGGTCATACAGGCTGGTGTGCTTCTTCCATGTGGGCTTTGTTGCTTCTCAGCTAGATGGTCACCTGTTTACCTTTAAGCCTTTAAGACCCCAGACGCTATATCTTTTGATAGACGGGCACCACCAGCTTTCTTCACCACTTTTGCTTATGTACACATTTGTCTTCAGTGATTGTGTAGGGAAAGTGAGCATCATGGAAAACCAATTTAATAGAACAAATAGTTCTTGCCTTGAGGAGATACTTGAGTGGAGGTCCAATGCCCATCTGCTGTCTTAAGATTAACCCTATAAATATATGTACGTAGATCCATTGCCACTTCTCTTATTCTTTTATTGACTATTCCAAGCTCTGGGATCATTGGAGGAATAGAGCAAATAATTTTTCTCATTTACTACTTTTGTAAGTTGAATTTATAGATTCAACTCCCTGTCATCAAGTCAAAGCCAATTCCTAGCAACAGTATAAGATAAGGTAGAACTACCCCCTTGAGTTTCCAAGACCATAACTCTTTTTTTTTTTTTTTGGCATCACTGCTCTCCGGTGGTGGGAGTAGGAGGCCCAGCCCCACTGCTGGAATTGAACCTCCGTCCCAGTGGGCCGCAGTCCCGCACACAACCACTACGCCACCGGGGCTCAGGCCCCAAGACCATAACTCTTACAGTAGTAGAAATCCTCATTTCTCTCCCTCAGAGTGGCTGAGGAAACAACCTAAATGCCCATAGGTAAAAGACCTTGTAGTTGACCTTGTTAGCAGCCCCACACATAGGCACTACATCACCCGGAGTTCTCACAAAGAATTTATAGATGCTTTAATTCCCTTCTAAATGTCTGCCTTTGCTGTCTTTACATTACATTTAGATATGTACATAAAAGTAAAATTTGATGTATTCTATCATCAGAGAAATATGTTAAAACAGGCAACATATCCACCCCAAGTGAAGGGAAATATCTGTATTTATGTAAAAAATGTTTATAAAGTGAATAAACACAGGGTCTTTAGAACTTCAAATAAGATTTGTACCTTAGATTGGGGGTTACATTTCATACCATCAACTCTGTATTCCATAGTCTAAACTTCTAATCATATATCTCAACTCTACTCCTCCCTTAGCCTTGATTTGTCTCCTTCCTCTTATTGATCACCACCTTCCACAATACCTACCTCCATACCCTTCAACTGTGGAGCTCATTGTTTTATTCTTCCTTTTTTTTTTCCCGCCCCATTTGGCAAACTTCAAAGTCTGTACAGTTTGGTATACAAATCTTTATTCCCCCCCCTTCTCTTCTGTATAATAGTGATGTCATGTACTATTTGTCGTTCTGTGATTGGGTAACTTCACGCATCATAACATTCTCCAGGTTTGTTCATGACATAAAGTGCTTCATGGTTTTGGCTTTTTTTTTTTAAATCAATGCATGATGTTTCATTGTGTCTATATACCAAAACTTATGTATTTATTCTTCTACCTAAGGGCATTTAGGCTGCTTCCATTATCTTGTTATTGTAAGGTATTTCACTGATCAGGGGTGTGCGTGTATCTGTTCATGTTGTCACTCTTTTTTTGGGGGGGCATCACTGCCCTCTGGTGGTGGGAGTAGGAGGCCCAGTCTTTGCTTCTGTGGAGCCGCTGCTGGAATTGAGCCTCCATCCCAGTGGGCAGCAGTCCAGTGCACAACCATCATACCACCGGGGCTCAGCCCCATGTTGTCACTCTTACTTTAGGATATATACCCAGCAGAGGGATTGCTGGATTGTAGAGGATTTCTATTCCCAGTTGTTTGAGGTATCATCAGACTGCTTTCTGCAATAATCATACATATTTAAAGAACCACTAGCAGCATATGAGGGTTATAATTTCTCTGCAGTCTCTCCAGTATTTGTTATTGTCTGTTTTTTTAAAACCTATTATCAGTGATATCTTATTATTTGATATCTTGTAATCATGAGCATTCTTTCATGATTGTTGACTATTTGGCTGTCATCTTTGATGAACTGTCTGTTTTTGACCTTTGTCTACTTCTTTATTGGGTTGTTTTTCTTTTTCTTTTTGAGTTGTTGTTTTCTATAAATTTTAGAGATTAGTCCTTTGTCCAATGTGTGATTGTTAAGTATTTTTCCCCACTCAGTGGGTTCTCCTTGTATGCTTTCAATGAAGTTTTTTGATGCACATAAAGTACTAATTTTAATAGGTCCCAGTCATCTATTTTGTCATCAACTATATGCAGACCTTGAATTATCCCCTATTTTCTCATTGATGATTTTTATAATTCTGGCATCCACATTTAGGTCTTTGATTTATCTTGTCCTTTCTTTTTTTTCTTTATCCCACAACTCTAGAGTTTATTAGGAAAAGAACTCATTGCAATTCAGGATCAGGACACTAAAAAACAAAAAACAAAAACAAAAAAACAAACCCACAACTCACTGCTATTGAGAAATTCCAGTTCAAAGCGAATTATAAGACAGGGTAGGACATTCTTCTGTGGGTTTTGGAGGTTATAAATCTTTACAGGAGTTGGGAGACTTATATTTATTATTTAGGATACACTAATTTGGTTAGGACATCTCTCAGTTGTGCTAGCAGGCAGGCCCAAGTACTCATTTTTGTAGCCTGCTTAGGCAAATTTATAATGTTTAAATGGTTTAAATATATTAAAATATATTTAAATATAATAATTAAATAAAATAAATTAAATAAAATAATTAAATATATATATTTATATATATAAAATATATTTAAATATATTAAAAAGAAATTGTGCAACCATTACCATTGTTAATTTTAAAACATTTTCTTCATTCTTGAGTTTATAGGCATCTCTTACCTCTTAACCTCTCCCATCATGACCCTAAAGAACTATTAATCTAGTTACTGTCTATAGATATACCTGTCCTGAATTTCAGATAATGAAAATCATACAAATAGCACCAACAATGACAATAAAATAAAACATAGAAATCCTTCAATAAAATTGATAGCAGAAGATAATAGAAACTAGAACAAACAAAAAATGGGTTACAACGGTATAAAAATGATAGCATGCTAAATTAAAAAATCATTTTATTGGGGGCTTGTACAACGCTTATAACAATCCAAACATCCATCCATTGTGTCAAGCACATTTGTACATTTGTTGCCTCATCATTCTCAAAACATTTTCTTTCTACTTGAGCCCTTGATATCAGCTGCCCCTCCCTTCCCACTCCCCCTTCCCTCATGAACCCTTGAAAATTTATAAATTATTATTATTTTGTCAGATCTTACACTGCCTGACATCTCCCTTCACCCACTTTTCTGCTGTCTGTCTTCTAGAAAGGAGGTTATATGTAGGTCTTTGTAATAAGTTTTCCCTATCCCAAACCCTTTGCTCCACCCTCCTGGTATAGCCACTCTCACCTACTGGTCCTGAGGGGTTCATCTAACCTGGATTCCCTTTGTTTCCGTTCCTCTCTGCACCAGTGTAAATCGTCTGGTCTAGCCAGATTTGTAAGGTAGACTTGGGACCATGATAGTTTGGGAGAGGAAGTACTTAAGAAGTAGAGGAAAGCTGTATATTCCATCATTGCTACACTGCACCCTGACTGGATCATCTCCTCCTCATGACCCTTCTGTAAGGGGATGTTCAGTTGTCTGCAAATGGGCTTTAAGTTCCCACTCTGCACTCTTCCTCATTCACAATGATGTATTTTTATTCCTTGATGCTTGATACCTGATCCTTTTTTAAAATTAAAAATCATTTTATTGGGGGCTCGTACATTGTTTTTCATAATACATAATTACACATACTGTGCCAACCACCTTCACATGTCTGCTGCTGTTATCATCCCCCAAACCTCCGCCTTTTCCCTAGAGTCCTTGATATTGGCTTTTCCATCCTTTCCCCTCTTCCCTTGTTCTCCTCTCCCCACCAACCTCAATACTCTATAAATTATTATTGTTCTGTCACATCTTACACTGTCTGACCTCTCCCCCAGCCCACTCCCCTGATGCCCGTCCTTCAAATAAGAGCTTATGTGTATATCCTTGCAGTTGGTTTCGTCTCTCCAACCCACCTTCTCTCCACCCAGATACCTGATCCTATAGATACTTTGTGATCACATAGTCTGGTGTTCTTCTTCCATGTGGGCTTTGTTGTTTCTGTGCTAGATGGCCACTTGTTTACCTTCAACCATTTAAGACCCCAGATGCTTTATCTTTTCATAGCCGGGCACCATCAGCTTTCTCCACCATGTTTGCTTATGCACCCATTTGTCTTGAGCGATCACTTTGGAGGGTAGGCACACAATGATGTGATTTTTGTTCCTTGATGCTTGATATCTGATCCTTTTGACACCTTGTGATCACACAGGCTGGTGTGCTTCTTGCATAGTGGGCTTTGTTGCTTTGGAAGAGAAAGAGAGCTGGACTAGACCCCATGTTGGCACATAATGCTTAGAGGACGACATCCTAGTGGGGAGCTAATGGGACACAAAAGGGACTGGGCAAAGACAACAGCTTGTGTCACGCTGTCCTCTTACTGGAACAGATGGTGACAGAGGACATTTCTGGGGTCACATGGTGGGGAAGCAGTGTGGTCTGAATCCCCCGAAATGGAGTGAATAAAGAAGTTCACATACCTGGGTAAACAACTGGGAGGGGAAAACAACAGGACCAATGGTTTCAGGGGAACATGAGAGAAGTGGAAGCGGGGGAAAGGAAGTGCTGTTAATAAACTCAGGAAGCAAGTTATCCAAAATCAGTGGCAAGGAGGGTATAAGTGGCCAGGTAGGGCTTAAGCAAGGGTAATGTAACAGAGAGGAAATAGTGAAACCCAAATGAAGGTTGAACATGATAGTGGGACAAGAGGAAAGTAAAAGGAAATAGAAGAAAGAACTAGGAGGTAATGGGCATTTATAGAGGTCTAAACACAGGTATGTACATATGCAAATATATTTATATATGATGATGAGGAAATAAATTCATATGCATATATTTATAAGTTTAGGATTAGGGTAGCAGATGGACGTTGGGCATCCACTCAAATACTCCCTCAATGCAAGAACACTTTGTTCTATTAAATTGACATTCCATGATGCTCATCTTCCCAACATGATTGTTGAAGACAAAGCTGGTGCATAAGCAAAAGTGGTGAAGAAAGCTGATAGTATCAGGCTATCAAAAGATATAGTGTCTGAGGTCTTAAAATCTTGATGATAAACAAGTGACCATCTATCTGAGAAGAAATTAAACCCACATGGAAGAAGCACACCAGCCTATGTGATCGCGAGATGTTGAAGGGATCAGGTTTCAGGCATCAAAGAAGAACATATATCATTGTGTGTTCACCTTCCCGATATGATCACTGAGGACAAATGGGGTTATGTGTGGTGAAGCAAGTGTGGTGAAGAAAGCTGATGATGCCCGGCTATCAAAAGATATAGCATCTGGAGTTTAGAGACTTGAGCAAGCATGTTAAATTTAACCTAACTACATCTGCAGTAATCTACATCCCAATGTATTTTGTCTGAGGGAACTACTATCCATATCCCTGATAAATGGTCCATGAGACATTGATGGAGGCTTAATTCTCATGGGACTCTGTAATTGCATTTGGAATTTTCACTATCATCAATAGCCTTTTGCAAACCAGATGTGCAGAATTTAAGCTGAACATATAATTCACTTATTTGATCTTGGATTTTATTATTTACAATCCTTGGATCATGTAAGCTGGTGTGCTCTTTTCATGTGGACTTGGTTGACATTTTACTTAGAGGGCAGTTTGCTTAAAGATAATACTTTGAGACCTCAGCTGCTATCTTTCTGATAGCAGGGTACTTACTATATGATTTGTCACCACAATTTTCTAGGTAACCCATGTCCTCTCTGAACACTTCATGTGTTGTACATGGGATGAGGTAAGGGGCCTGCTTCATTTTTTTAATAGATGGAAATCCCATTTTGGAAGCGCCATTTATTGAAGAGACTATATTTTCCCATTTAATGTTTTATGGTTTTATGACCTTTTGTTGAAGATCAGTTGTCTGTAGGTGAATGAATTGATTCCTGGGTTCTTTATTCTGTTCCATTTATCTGTATATCTATCATTGTACCTGGATCAGACTGTTTCAGCTACTGTGTCTGTGTAATAGGTTTTGAGGTTGGTAAGTAAGAGGCTTCCTACTTTTTTCTTCTCAAAAACTTCTTTGCTTGTCTTGGATCTTTTCCCTCTCCATAGGAAGTTAATAGTTGTTTTTGCATTTCTTTAAAGAATGCAGTTGGGATCTGGATGGGAATTGTGCTATATTTATAATTGTTTTGGGGTTGCTGTTAGGTTTTAAGCATTCCTGCACCATTCTCATGATTATTCTTATGACTGAGCTAATTGTTGCAGCCACTATATTAATTCATCTTGTCAAAAGTCCTTCCCTTTTCACTGTACCTTTTTTTTTTAAATCAATAATGATGTACTTCTCCAGACACTGGTCTCTCCATTCAACATGTTCAAAGTCCATGAAATGCAGTCTCATCATCCTTGCCAGAATGCTATACTTTTCCCAAGACAGATTTGTTTGTCCTTTTGGTACTTTCAATATTCTTTGCCAGTGTCATAATTCAAATGGATCAATTCTTCTTTGTTCTTCTTTATTCAGTGTTAAACTTTCACATCCATGTGAGGCAGTTGAAAATACCATGGTTTGGAGCAGATGAAATCTAACCCTCAAAATAACACGCGTGCTTTTAAAGAGTTCTTGTGTAGTAGATGTGCCCCAAGCAGTGATTCATTTGGTCTCGTGATTGCCGCTTCCATGAGCACTGATGATGGATCCCAGCAAGCTGAAACCTTTGACAACTTCAATCTTTTCTGCTTATCATGATGCACCTACTAGTCCAGCTGTGAGGACTTTGGTCTCCCATACATTGCAGTCCATACTGAAGGCTGCAATCCTTGATCCTCATGATCAAGTGCTCCATGCCTTCCCCCCTTTCAGATAGCAAGGTTGTGCCATCTCCATACCTCAGACTGTTAATCATTCTTTCTTTAATTCTGATACTATGTGCTGCATCCTTCAAACCAACTTTTCTGATAATTTGCTCAACATACAGATTGAATAAATACAGTGAGAAGATACAACCTCAACACAAATCTTTCTTGAGTTTAAAACATGGAGTATTCCCTTGTTCTGTTTGCACAAATGCCTCTGGATCCATGTACTATTCTTTTTTTTGCTTTTTTTCCCCTGATGTACTATTCTACAGAAGCACAACGAAGTGTTCTGGAATTTCATTGTCATCAAGGCTGTCCATAATTTGTTATTATGAACAAAGTTCAATGCCTTTGCTTAGTTAATAAAACACAAGTAAATACCTTTCTAGTAGTCTCTGCTTTCAGCCAAGCATCCATCAGATATCAGCAATAGTATTCCTTGCTCCATGTCTTCTTCTGATGTGCCCTTCAAGCTTTTCTTTTCCTTTTTCCCCTGGATCTTTTTGGTGGTTGTTCTCTTTTTCAGGTTGTTCTTGATGTCATTTCGCAGTTCACCAGGTCTTATGTCATCAGTGCTCCATGCAGAAAATCTTGTTTTGAGATGTCCTCAAAATTTAGGTGAGACACATGCAAGGTCATATTTTGTCCGAAAATACCCACATTTCCCCTTCATACTTAAAGGATACTTTTTCTGAATACAAGATTCTTGGTTGGCATTCATACCATTTTTCCGTATCTGTATAATTTCTTCTAAAAAACCCAAGTTTATTCTTACTGATTTTTCTGTGTGAGCGACTGATCTTTCCCCCCTGGCTACTTTCTAATTTCTCTTCTTGTTCTTGATATTGGAAAATTTGACGATGAGTTGTATTGATGTTTTCCCTTTGGGCTCTATCCTGTTTGGGTTTCTCTCAGTTTCCTGAACAGTTATTTTCTCCTTTTAAAAAAAAGTCATTAGGTGGTACAGATAGGAACTGGAAACACAGGGAAACCAGAGCAGAGGATCCCTTCGGGACCAGTAGTGAGAGTGGTGATACTGGGAGGGTGGAGAGAAGGTGGGGTAGAAAGGGGAAGCTGGTTATACAGATCTACATATAATCTCTTTTCTGGAGTACAGACAACAGAAAGGTGGGTGAAGGGAAATGTTGGAGAGTATAAAATATGACAAAATAATAAATAATATATAAATAATAATAATTTATAAGTGCTCAAGGGCTAATGGGGAGGGGAAGTGGAGAGGGAAGGAAAAATGAGAACCTGATACCAAGGGCTCAAGTGGGGAGCAAATGTTTTGAGAATGATGATGGCAACAAATGTACATATGTGCTTGACACAATGGATGTATGTATGGATAATAATAAGAGTTGTATAAGCCCCCAGTAAAATGATTTGAAAAAATGCTATTAGGGAACTTCCCCCCCACACAGGATTTCTTGTACTATTTTTTTTGTGTGTGCAGTTAGTTTCTTCTTGTGGAGTCACAAGGAGACATAAGTTGCTCCTCTTGAGAGTGTCCAACAGGATTCTTAGGCATTCTTAAAACTTCTTTTCTCTTTTTGTCAACTCTTTTTGTTTGCTGGTGTTAAGATATTAGTTTTCAGGCTAATTGAACCAACTCCAGTACTCCCTCAATGTAAGAGCACTTTGTTCTAATATCCCAGCATTCTGTGATGCTCACCTTCCCTACCTGACGGCTGAAGACAAAATGTATGCGTAAGCAAATAAGGTCAAAAAAGATGAGGATGCCCAGCTATCAAAAGTGATAGCATCTGAGGTCTTAAAGGCTTGAAGATAAACAGCGGTCATCTAGCTGAGAAGCAACAAAGTGCGCATGGAAGAAGCACACCAGCCTGTTTGATCATTAGATGTCTATGGGATCAGTATCAGGCATCAAAGACCCAGAACAAAAAATCCTTTCAATGTGAATGAAAAGGAATGTGGGGTGGAGACCTGTGGAGGTCATGTACCTATGAAAATTTTATGATTGATATGTAGGGGTGGAGTCTGGCCATTGAGCTAGCCATTGAGTAGCCAATGAGGCCTCTGTGTGGGCATGGCTTTCTCGTGAGAATTCTGGGAAGTCTTGCGTGGAGATGAGAGACCATTTTTCCCAATTGGAGAAAAGAGACTTGAATCTTAAGCTCTGGGAGTCCATCTCTGAGATAACGAACTACTGACAATACGAGATGACAACATGCTGATTGATCCTGAATCCTGGAGAATGGAGGAGCCAGAGTGGAGGCCACATGGGCATACCCTGATGGAACCAGACCTCTGAGGCCAGAGAAGCCATGTGGAGATTCCTGCCAGTGCTGAGATGCTCCCACTGCCAATGGATACTGCTGATGGATCCTGAACCCTGGAAATGAGGAGACACAGGGAGACCCCTGCCAGTGCCAGGATGCCTCTACTTCGTGAGTCAGAAAGAGACTTTATAAAATGGTATCAAACATATAGGCTAATATCGGACTTATGACTTTGGACTGGATTGGGTTGGGATGCTTTTTCAATATTCCGTTCCTCTTTATATAAACCTTTCCCCTTATATCCATATGCATGTTTATGAATTTGTTTTTCTAGTCTACCTGGACTAATACAAGACCCAAAACCCTTTGTAGACAATTGGACATTCCCTTTCAGAAGGGTCACAAGGAAGAAATGAGCCAGCCAGGGAACAGTATATCACTGATGAAACATACAACTTTCCTCTAGTTCTTTAATGTTTCCTCTTCCCTGACTATCATGACCCCAATTCTACCTTACAAATCTGGCTAGCCCAGAGCACATGCACTGGTACAGATAAGAGCTGTAGATACAGTGAATACAGGACAGACAAACCCCCCAGCATCAATAATGACAATAGTGATACCAAGAGGGGAAGGAGAAGGTAGGGGGAGAATGGAGAAATGATCATAATGACCAACATATAGCCCTCTCCCAGGAAAAAGGACAGCAGAAAAGTGCATGAAGGGATACATCAGTAAGTGTAAGACATGACAAAAAATTTATAAGTCATCAAGGGTTCACGAGGGAGGTGGAGGATGAGCTGATACCAAAGGCTTAAGTAGAAAGGAGATGTTTTGAAAATGATGATGTCAACATATGCATAAATGTGCCTGATCCAATGGATGTAGGTATGGATTGTGTTAAGAACTAGATGAGCTCTCAATGAAATGATTTAAAAAATAAAATATAATAATGATAATAAGTTATGAAATAAGAACTGAAAAGTCCCTGGCTAGTCAAGATATTTTACTCCAGGATTCACAAAAGACTCCTGAGAGGTTAGGAGTGAACAGAATCTGTCTCTGAAATTGATAATAATGCACTGTGGAAAATGTTCCTACAAAGAAATCAGGAACTAACACAAATGTTAGAGCAACTCACTGAAAACTGACATTGTGGATGAAGAAGTTTCTATTATCAGCATTCTCTCCTTAAAAACATCATAACCTTTCCCCAATTAGAAAGTAATCAGATTCTATATCCACAGAGGTTCTTCTACAAAATAGGACCATGCAAATCATTTTTATTATCATTACAAGCATTTATTCTTACACGAATAAAATGTGAGATAAAATGCAATATGAAGAACATGAAAATCTAGGATGAAAAATATAAATGAATGAAGGTTTGTATGTTTTTCCCAGGATTATCATATGATGTCTCAGAGCTTGAGACATTCATTATAGATTAGATAAATAAATTTTCAGTCTTAACTTAGTTTCATCCATTTCCAGAGATGAGAGGAGTGTCATGGAGAGTCTATGACTTATATATATCAACACCTTCAACCCCAAGTATGTACATCAAAAAGTAAAAGATGGTACTTCCCTCTCAGGTTATTTACATGTTTTTTTTTTAGAAAAGAAACTCTACTATTTCCCTTGTGAATTTACTCTAGAATCAGACTTTCTGTACTAAGTATGGGCTACAAAAAGTTTTGGAGAAATTTTTCACATGTACTTTTTAAAGCCACATTGAATTTCCCTGGTGTTTCAGCTTCATCTCCCGCTCACCACCTCCATAGAGTCTTTTGTAGATGGTTTTGAGTGTGAAAACACAGGTCCCATGCCAAAATCATTTCTTTCTTGTAAATAACATACGAACCATCTCCTCTCGGATCTGTTTGGTCTTGACCCCATAAATGATGGGATTCAGCATAGGGGGAGCCAGGATGCAGACATTAGTCAATAATATGTGGACAGCAGGTGAGATATGGCGTCCAAATCTGTGAGTAAAAGTCGTAAATATCCCAGGACTATAAAATAAGATGATGACACAGACATGGGAGCCACAGGTGTTCAGGGCTTTGTGTCGAGCGTCTTGGGAAGGCATGCGGAACACAGCACGAAGAATCAGCATATAGGAAACAAAAATTAGCACAAGATCTAAGATAACGGTTAAAACTAAGACAGAAAGGCCATACCAGATATTCGCTTGAATGTCATTGCAAGAATTTTTGGCCAAACCAAGGTTTTCACAGAAGGTGTGAGGAATGATATTATTTCGGCAGTAAGTCATTCTTTTCAGAAGAACAACTAAAGGGATCATTGAGCCATAAGCCCTCAAGAAGATACCTACACCAATTTTCCCAATCAAAGGTTTGGTAAGAATCGTGGTGTATCTCAGTGGGTAGTATATGGCAATGTAGCGGTCAAATGCCATCACTAGCAAGATCCCTGACTCACAGACAAAAGTGCCATGGGTACAAGCAAGCTGAGTGATGCAGCAGTCCAGGGAGATCGCCCCTGCATCAAACCAGAAGATGGCCAAGGTCTGAGGTACTGAAGAGGTGGATAGGACCATGTCTGCTCCAGCCAGCATGCAGAGAAAGAGGTACATGGGTTCATGGAGGCTGCTCCTCGTGAAGATTAAGCTGATGAGTAGGCTGTTCCCAAGCAGGGCGATGGCATAGGAAATTACGAAGGGGATGGAGATCCATATGTGCTGGTCCTTTAGTCCAGGGACACCCAGCAGGTAGAAGACTGTGTGGCTGACACCCGTGAAGTTTGCTGGATTCATGCCTGGGTAGATGGCCAGAGGCTTACCTCCTATTCAGAGAGACAGAGTGAAATATAAGTTGTCCATGAATATTTTATGTCAAGTCAACAGTTACGTTTGACACATTCCATCCCTGGTCATGCAAATAAGAAGCACACAAGTAGAAGTAAAATGAAGTCTGCACTCCAACGAGTGACAGCGCAATTAAAAGAGAATATGCAGCCAACTCATTAAAGCTTTTTTAGTGCGCATGTCTACAAAACAGAGTAGCATGAACACGCAGAGCAAATCTGTGTCTGGCCAAACTGCAAAAGATTACAGGTGCACCTGTGATTGAGCAGTTCATCATAAAGAGAAGGATGAGAAGCAGGGGGAGCGCATAAGAGAAAGTTGGTGAAACCCACCCCAAATTCACAATAAAAAGTTGTAAAAGATAAAATATATGAACAGACCAAAGCACAGAATATTCATGACCTGTGAACTCCAGGGTGGAAGAGGTCTCCTGTCTTTGAGGTAACATGAAGTGGGACTACAAACTACCCCCCCCCCAAAAAAAAAATTTCCTTCCTATAAATCTTTTCTCAAATCTTCCTGGTATGCTATGACCATATTTCCAAAATCATATTTCCTTCAATACCTTGCTGGGGTATTCCAGCATAGACACCTGTCATTCTCATGTTTTTCCAAGGGGGGAGGCAGAAAATGCTTCAGTTCTCCTACCCAATTTGATTTTCATCAGCCCTGTCATTGATGAGGACAGCAGTTCGAAACCACCAGCTACTCCACAGGCGACAGGTGGGTCTTTCTGCTTCCATTCCGAGTGGCCACTCTGAATCAGTATCGACTCCATGGCAGTGAGTTTGGGGTTTGGACTGTTGTCACTGAGTGGACAGTATCTCTGTATTGACCAACTCTTGGTAGCCTCCGGCCTTTGTGCCCTTCCCCTCTCTTCTGAGACCTCACTCTCTGCTTCTGAGAGAGCACACCCTGGGGCTGCCTTGGTCTGTTCACAGTAATGCCTTTCAGGAGCCCCGTTCCCACTGTGTCTATGAGAAGAAAGGACCCAGTCAGGCCTTACCTTGCTCCTGGGATCATCTCCACTCTCACCTGAGCCTGGGTGATCAGCCACAGACACGAACTCAGCAAGATTTATCTGGGAAGCTGGAGGGCTGCTTTCCTTGCTGAGAGCCCTGGGGAGCACATGCTTACAGCACAGGCTCCAGGGACAGCACTCGGCCCCAACCTTCTCTTCTTCCCAAAGGCACCAAATCCCCAAGATCGGTTCCCACTCCTTTTATCTGCACTTTTG
>PVJH01034977.1:0-20127 GCA_004026705.1 Nesogale talazaci
ATGTATTCCAGGTCGCCCGGAAGGGACACCAGAGGTCTTACTGGCCTGGACACCGGGAGTTCAGGAAAGAGCTGGGTGAGAGCAGGAACTACTTATTTACTTAGATCCTCTTTGGCTCCTCAGGGAATGTGAGACAGTGGTGCTAACAAGAACTGGCACCCTCCGGTTCACTTTCCCATCAGATCAAAAGATTGGTCTGTGTGGTCGTAAGAGGAGGAAAAGAAACACTGAAGCTGCCCTCCATGCTCTTGGAACCTGGGCTAGTTTCAGACAGGATTTAAAAAAAAAAAAAAAAAGTGGGGCTGAGCCCTGGTGGTGTAGTGATTGTTTGCAAGACTGCGGCCCACTGGGTTGGAGGTTCAATTCCAGCTCCACAGGAGCAAAGGCTGGGCCTCCTACTCCCACCACCAGAGGGCAGTGATGCCCCTACCCAAAAAAAAAAGCACTTTAGAGGATGGTGGCAAGTACTAAAGGGTGGAGGGACAGAGAGACTGAGATTGACTGGGTTAGGGAAATGGGTAGTGGGTAGTCATCAAAGAGCTTCTTGGGAGTGGGGAGTTGGGAAAGGATACACCGGGTTGAAGAATGACAGGAAACTGAAGGAGAGCCTGGCAAGGGAGGACAAGAGTGGGCGGGGTTCATTCACACTTGACAGGTCAGTCTCACACAACCTGTACAGGAGTTTTTTTATTTGTGTCTACAGAAGAGGAACTGCCGTCAATAGTCTTACAACACCTAATAGAGCACGTAAGAAAAACCACAACACTACTACTACATCGCTGTTTAGAATGCAGACTACCTCATGTCCTTGACTAAATTTTAATTACATTCCTATGGTAAAAGGAAGAGCCCTGGTAACGCAACGGGTTCTTGTATAATTATCCTCTGTGCTACGAATCCTAATAACTCCATCATGTGAATGAGGCAGGACATCATCGACAAGCGTAGGTGGCACTTTGAGCGCGTCTCTTGAGAGATCAAAGAGAGAGCAAGCAGAGTCTGAGGGTGGCGTGGTGGTTACATGGCGGTCTGCGATCCGCCAGGTCTGGCGTTCAAAACCCCCAGCTGCTCCACGGGAGAAAAACAGGGGCCATCTCCCGTACACAGCCACAGTCTTGGAAACTTACAAGGCAGTTTCTGTCCTGTCCTGGAAGGCTGCGCTGCGTAGGCCATGACTCGATGGCAATGTGAGTACCACAGAGGGAGAGGAGAAAGGAGCGGTGGGTGTGCTCTCTGGACCTGGGGACTCTGTGCTGAGACGCGCCTAAGACACAGAGAGAATTCCAGGTGCTTGGGCACACAGATGAAGACCGTGCCATAGAACAGCCTTCCTCTGGGACCAGCATCCTGGATCTTACCTCCTACACCACCAGAGAATAAATACCAGAGTATATACAGGATCTGTTTGTGAGAGCCACTCGTTTCTCTTATGGCGGCACTGGGTAACTCAGCCAGTCTGCAGGGCCGCTGTTTAACCCTGACAAGTTCTGTGAACAACATGGAGGACATGTTGTAAGATATACCTTAAGTCTTCACCCGGACGACAAAAAGATAGACTCACCTCCGTAGTAGAGTCCCGTAGCAGTGCACATCCGCCACTGTCCCTGATACATTCCTGCTCTGCTGGGGCTGCACATCTGGACGCTGACATCTGCAATCTCTTGGGGCTCCAGCGATCTCACCATCACCATATTCACATGTCCAAATTGGTCTCCCCCGACATATTTAAGACAAACCCCTGGAGGCCAGGCCTCTGCCCCTGAGTTTAAGCAAAAGGGGGGGAAGGGGGGAGAGAAATAGGCAATCAGTGGTTCTACGTTAGGTGAAGTTTATTACACAACTCTGTGGAAGGCTTCTCTTCTCTCATACACATAGAAAACTACCCATATCCTTGAGTTGTGGCATCTCATGTGACCGATCAGAAGGAATCATCATGTGAGACAACCATCTCCGACCAACAATGTGGTCCTCAGAGGAGGAACACTGGGTAAAACACGTGCGCTCCCAGGAAGACTTGCAGTTCCAGAATCCAATGAAGCAGTACCCACCAATGACATCTGTGAAGAGTCTGAGAGATTACAGGGCTGCGTCTTTTGGGGGCTGCTTTCTAATGGACACTCAAGAGTATAATTGTCTCAGTTTATAAAGGTTATCTTCTATGATGTTCTCAATTTAAAAACAGATGGTTTTTTGCCCGTTGTTTGACTTTTCTCCTGGGATCCTTACCTATAACATGACTCAGGCAGACAGGAGACTCCACACAGACACAGACTGAAGGAGTCCAGGGAAACTTCAGCTGTTATGCTCAAATAGTGGTGGGGAGAACTTCCCAGAGAGCAATAGCATGAACTGTAATCTCCTGAGTGATGGCAGCAGCCAGGAATGAACAGGAAAGGCAGTCCAGTCAAAGATCCAATTTGCTGCCTATTCCTGAGTATCTTTCTTGTCAATGAATTTAAAAGAACTCCATGCACTGACTTATTCTATCCAGTGAAGCGGAGTAGGTAGCCGGCAACTAGAGGTAATCTTTGAGAAGTCTCTCCAATACATAGGGATTGTTCCGCACCTTTCTATTGTAGACAGGAATTCCTGCATCCCTCTTCAGGGATGTGTAGGTTCATTGTAAAAATAAATCAGTGCTAAGATCTGGACCCAGCTGAACTCTCGGGAGCACAGTACACCTGTAATTTACCGCCACAGTCCTCTGGGACGCCTCGGTTTCTCTCTCACCAGTTGGTTTTGATAAATCTGATGGCTCACTACTGAAAAGGAACCAGAGAGAGAAAAGCAGCCAGAGCTCCACTGCTGAGATATTGGACACAAAATGAACAGTGCCCTCTGCTGTCCTTAAGGGCTAACAGCCGACACGACGTTTTACTATCTCCGCTTAAATCAGGGGAAAACACTGCCGGGCAAAGTGCTCTCAAATGAACATTATCAAAGGCAACCACAGCCAGCAATGCATGCAAATCCTATTTTTTCATTTCTGGGTAAAAGCATATTTTTCTTTGGTCAAGAAAAACAGAAGCTGACGTGAAGCTTAGAAAATGTCAATCCCATTAAAGACCAAGATTCAAGAGGAGAATAAAACTACTATTAGAAAGATGAAGTCACAATCATTCTTGAACACATACAACACTAGCTAGAACAATACAGTATTTATATTAAAATCAAAAATTTTTAAAAAAAGGATGCTTTGCACTTTCTAGAAATTAAGAGAAAACAAAACTAGAGGTGGGGAAGTCTTAGCTGGACTAGTAGCTGAGAGGCTGGAGTCTGAGCTGTGCACAACAAAGAGCACAACCACATTCTAAGGACACTGTGTCAGCCGGTAACATGAAATAACTAAGTTAGAAGAAGTGGCTAGAGTCTTGATCTTTTTAGTGCTCTCAATTCCTTTCTTGCTCTCTGTGGCACTCTTCAACAAGCTTTTGGGAGAACTATCCACCATCAATTCTATGAAGAACCAGTCATCTGTCTTCCAAAGGCTTCCAACAGCTCACTATGGTTCACATGGTTCTGATAACCACACTTGCTAGGTCAAGCAACTTGAAAAAGGTCAAAGATACTGATGTTTGGTGTAGCAAAGAAACATTGATAAACTGGTTCAGGCCGCCAGCCTGCACATAATTAAAATGTGGATTTGATGCGTCTAATACAGAGCTTCAATTTAAGACTGTTAGCGTCAAAAAAGATGGTTCGATCTTGAAGGAAAGACTGATTTGTACTGTATGACTTTCCAAGTTATCACAATCAAATACAAGATTAAGGCTATGGTATTTTATGTTATTTTAACAGATCATTTTCTTGCTGGGTGGGGGAGGGGTGGCAAAAAACATAAGTAAAACAAAAACCCCTGTGACACGTACGTTTTGAGATGATAGATAGCATCACAAGGGTAAAAAATGCATCAGTTCCATACAGCCTGGGACTTGTTAACTATAAATAGCAATTCAGAAAACAAACTTCAAAAAAGAGTCCACTTTAGGCATCTTCACTATAAACAAGGTCTTAGTTTAATTTTCAATAAATAAAATGAAACTTTAAGTCATAATTTCCAGAGATGCCTCACTCATAAAATTCGTGTACAGACTTCACAAGCACTTGTGATCTGTAACACAACAGGTTTCAGTAATTTGAAACATAATTTATTAGAAGCATAATGAATAAAACCTGGCTGAATAAAGTGTTCTAGTATTGTTAAAAGTAGGCAAAATTATGAAAAGTGAGGGTAAGTAATTTCAAGAAAAAGAGAGTCTGGCTATTTTCTTATGCCATTTTCTTAAAACATCAACACTCCACGGCTCTAACTGAAAAGGAAGAAGCTGTAATAAAGTCATGGACTTACCAAGCTATCTACCATACTGGCTAAATCGAGATTATGTCTGTTTGGTCAGATGAACCAAACAGCCATCTAAAGGAGATGGCTTTTTGATTTTTTTTTCTTTTTTAATGCCAGTAAAACTGAAACTAACAATCTAAATGGGTACATTCAATCATCTATAAAATGCTGGTTAGACTTTCCTCAGAAGACAAAAATTGTACTATAAGCTGAGCCCTGGTGGCACAGTGGTTCTGTGCAGGACTGTGGCCCGCAGGGGTGACGGTTCAAATCCAGCAGCAGCTCTCCAGGAGCAAGGCTGGGCTTCCGACTCCTACCAGGGCAGTGATGCAGAAAAAAAAAAAAATTGTACTATAAATAAGTGAGAAATAAATAGGAGACGATAATAGGTCCCTTTTCCAGGTTTGGTTTGCATCATCCCAAATCAGGTTGCCTTACTGGACAGAATCCCCTTACACCCACACACATGGTTTTAGCTACCTTCTTCCTTTCCCCCTGGCATTCCCACAGCTCGGAATTTCTCTAATATTCCTATCAACCATGAAGTCAGCACAACCTCACACTGTCAGTATAAATTGTCACAGACAGGGATAATGGATTCTAAGCTCCCCGGCAAATGAAACAAGTCATCAGAAAGGAATTCAACATATAAAGGGTAATAAATTAAGTTATCAGACACAAATTCAGGTACTATTTCCCAAGAACGTTAGCCACCTTTTTTTCCTCTGAAAATAAAGCTAGGGAATAAATTGTTATACTATATTCAATATACTGTTATATTCGGGCTGAGCCCCGGTGGCGTATTGGTTGTGCGCAGGACTGCGGCCCACTGGGACGGATTCCAGCAGTGGGGCTGGGCCTCCTACTCCCACCATCGGAGAGCAGTGATGCCCCCCAAAACAAATTAAAAAAAACAAAAATATATATATATTGTTATATTCAAAACAATGCTTATGTCTTTTAAACAACTTGTCAATTTTTCTTCCTATCTTGCCCCTTTTGAGCCAATCCCCACACATCTCCCCCTTATTTCCCCCACGGAAACTTCAGAGAATTATTCTTGTTAAGTTCCAAAATAACGAGCTTTCCAAAGAGCAGATGCTCACAGCTCTGTTCTATTCAGGGATGTAAGCTCTTCTAGCTTGCTGGAAGTGACTGCAAGATTAATTAGAGCAGAAATAAAATGATGGAGTAGACTGTACAGGTGGAGACCATGCCAGGGCAGCCTGGTGCTTGGAACCAAATGAAGGCTGAGTTGGGTTGAGATGCTGTTGTGAAGTCAAAGGGGCTTGGAAGGATGAGACTTAAATTCTTCTTCCTAATTCAGGGCAGTGGCTCCATTTCCTGTTGTTTATGACACATATATGAAAATGCTGCATGTAAGAAGCTTAGAGATATACAATCACATAATTTAGAACCTTTCCTTTTTATTTAGCTACTAAGGAAAGACAAAGTGGGCAAAGAAGAACTGCCCGTACACATTTACCAGAATTCTGGATCCGCCAGGTTTTTACAAACTGCGTGTCAGGAGGGATGGACTCTCCTTCTCCTATGGTGACATCTTCAACAAAGGACATAGAGGGCACACTGATGTTGGGGCTCTCAAAGTCATAGTAAGCGCCAATTGCTGCTTGTAGGTTCCTACAAATGAAGAAAAAAGGCAAGGGACGTCAGTTTCATCCAGAGGACATTATCCAAAGACACTGCTTGTCAAATCAAAGGGGAAGGGCCGTTTAGTAGGGTTTGTCAGAACACCCAAGAGTTCTTCTTCTTGTAAGTCTTCAAAGCTATTGACTGGCTAAAAATCCCCCGAACACCAAGACCAACAAACTCATGCCTCACTTTCTTCCCAAGTACACGTGCAGAAAGCAACAAGTGTTAGTGCCACCAGCGTCGACATGATGAACTCTCTCAGCCACAAGCTAAACTAGGAGGCTAAGGAAGTCAAATGAAAGGCTATTTCTTCTGTAACTCTGACTGAATTCAGAAGCAGCTTTATCCTTTTAGCTGGTCTAATTGTTTAATTTCTTTCAAGGTAACGCATTTGAAGTTTTGTGTAATGAAAACTACTCAGTAACTCTTCTTCCCTCAAAACACACATAACCGGGCTGAGCCCCGGTGGCGTAGTAGTTGTGCGCGGGACTGCGGCCCACTGGGACGGAGGTTCAATTCCAGCAGTGGGGCTGGGCCTCCTACTCCCACCGCCGGAGAGCAGTGATGCCCAAAAAAGAAAAAAAAACAACAACACACATAACCATCTATGTTACTTTATTCAACATCCTCTTAGAGCTTCCTTATGCACATAAAATAAGTTAAGGACTCTTACTGCCTCTTTTTACACAATTGGTAGCTTATTATAAAGTACCCTTTGCTTTCTTTCTACACTACTTTGAAGGCACGGTCATGTCAATATAGTTTCCTCATTTTTTTAATAGCTTCCTCATTTAACAGCCCTATCTTGGGTTTATTTTCATTTCCCCCCCAGTCTCTTATTGTTCAAATAATAACCTTATTTATGCCCACAAATTGCACATATGCAACTGTGAAAGAAATTCCTCTAAGCAGTACAGCAGCATCAAAATATATACAAGGGTAAGTTAAACTGTAATGTGACTAGGGTTCCAGTTCACTCATGCATGAGCTTATTGTAAACAGAATGTGTTCAAACAAGTCTCTGGGATCAGTGGAAGGCTGCAGACAAGTCCTCTCAGCCATACACCTTTCTGAGTCTCAGTAGGGTGCCTTAACAAAAAAGGATGTTTTTGGTATCCTGGATAAAAGCATTTTGAGGTCACAGTTAATGGCAACTTTTAAGTAAAATTTACTGCAAGTGGGCATCTTCCCAAATTGTTGCAGCTTTGCACCAAGTTCACAAAAATGTTGCTCCACATTAAACACCAGTTTCTACATGGAACAAATATTTTAAGGAAGGTCTTTGGGAACTTGAAAAATGAGCCAAGAGAGGGAAGACCACAATAAATAAACTGTTCCAAGTTCAGAAACTGGAGGACAACCACAGAATTCTTACTGACAAAATAGCTACTGATGTTAAGATCTCCCACGGTTCATTTTCAATTTTATTTTTTTTAATCACTTTATTGGGGACTCTTACAGCTCTTACGACAACCCACACACACATCCATTGTATCAAGCACATTTTTACATACATTGCCATGATCCTTTTCAAAGCATTGTCTTTCTATTTGAGCCCTTGGTGTCAGCTCTTCGTTTTTTCCCTCCCTCCTCCACCCTGATAGATTACAAATTATTATTATTTTCACATCTAACACCATCCACTGTCTCCATTCTGTTGTCACTTGAGGCGGGGGTGGGAGGGTGATGGTCATAATGGATCACTGCCATCGGTCCCCCCCCCCCACCCATACAGTATTGCCACTCCCATTACTGTTCCTGTGTCAATTTCAACTTTAAGTGAACCTTCTAGACTCAGCAGGGGCTGTTCTGTGGGAATGTCACCAGGAAACCTAACCCAGTTCACCTGACAGCCCTGTCCTTGCTTCAGAATTCTTTTGTGGGCCAAACTCGAAGAAGGTTTGAAAGGAACACAATTTGAATCCCTCAAGGCTGCCCAAATGGCCAATCTGACACGGGGTAAACGCAACAGCACAGAACTCTTGGGGGTACGGTATACCCCAACTGTCTTCAATAAAAGTTGCATTTGGGGCCTGAGTCCTGGTGGTGTAGTGGTTGTGTGCGGGACTGCAGCCGACTGGGTTGGTGGTTTAAATCCAGCAGCTCTCCAGGAGCAAGGCTGGGCCTCCTACTCCCACCAGAGGGCAGTGATGCCCCAAAAAAAAAAAAGTTGCATTTGACTGGTTCTCCCAGGATACTTCTCCACTTGCTTCTCTTTCCCAAGGATGCTTCTCTAACGCTGTGGACGTGGGCCAGTCTGACAGGGTGTTGTTTTTTGACTCTCAGTGAGAGCTTACGATGTTTTTCTTATGATGAAAGAGGTTGAGTACCTTTTTGCCTGAATAGAAAGGCAAGGATAGTTTCTTTTCTGGATGCACCATTTTGCAAATATTGCCCTCCTTCTGTAACTACTCACAGACGTTGGAAGGAACCGGGCACACAAACCAGAATCCTAAACTGAGCAGAATCACATGACAGTCAGTTTGGTACATCAATGCCGAAACCAAAGTCACGAAGGCGTTTTAAGTAAGCTGTGTTCATTGCGGAGATCAAAGAAATTGTTGGTAATTATATTAACTGCTTCTCTTCTGGTCTTAATCATCATTTGGAGTCCCCACAGTAGACAACAACCCAAAATGCTTTTTCCTAAGCATAACCACCATACGGCAATGGATCCAGGGGGCTGTTCTTAATTATGCAGAAACGTCGTATGAAACAAGCTCTCTCGGTACACAACAGTGCAACCAATATGCTATTAACATCAAACACTCTTCTGCTAGAAGTCCTGCCCACTCCTCCAGGTGTTTGCGGCTGCCAGAAAGCAAGGCTATATTTAGAGCACCTCCCCGGGCCAAGTCTCATGCAATGGCAGCATGTCGTATTAGTCAGTAATGACTAGAATTACAGCAGCACCAACTGCTTGTCTATCTTGTGTGCTAAATAAAATTCACAAGGCGCGGGGCTGGGATGAGGGAATAAACTGCACTTTCCTAGCAACTTCCTGTCTCGCTCATAGTGATCCAAAGTGAAGGTATATGACTGGCCAAACTTGGGGGAGTCCAAGCCCCCACAAACTGGTGTGTACCTACACCTGGGATCAGCCTTGAGAGTTGGGATCAGGGGTAAGATAAGTCTTCTTTGCATTTTGTTCCTTCTGAAAACTTTTTATACAAGTTACATGCCATCTTTTTGCAAAGATACTTTTTTTGCTGCAGGTCTCTCGTAAATAGCCTGCTAATTTGTTTTCTGTTCACTTGTCTGTAAATTTTGCTTGGTGGAGAAAAGCAACGATTTGTGCACTCAGGACAATTGCCAATTCTCACCCCCAGCCTGTATCATGTTTCCCTGAGGGCCATTAGGGGTGGACTTTGAGCGCACTGGGAGTGGGAACACTAACAAGTGACTGGGACAAGTTCCACCCCGCACCTTCTCCTCAAATCCCCTTTCTCACGTACCCCAATCTCACCCCACAGCCAACACACACACACACACACACACACACACACACACACACACACACCCCAAACAAGCGGTGGACTTTATATAAAGTCTATACAGCCAGGGAGATTTAAACTGCTTTAAGAAAGATCCAAACTGAAACTGAAAGTAGGAAACTCAAAAGCAGCAAGGAACAAGAGTGGAGGATGACAAAGCAAATTCATTTCCTAAGAACAAGGTGGAAAATGGACCTTCACCCACGTGTACTATAACCCAGGAGACAGGAACATAGCTTCGATTGTGGGGAGCTCGCTCTTCCGTGCTTGGAATATTTAGATTCCTGGCCCCACTGGGTGAGGCCACAACCGGAACCAACTCAGTGCCCAAACCAGGAGCCATGAGAGCACAAAAGAACACATTCGGCTATTATTAGGCAGTAAGAAACTTCTGAGAGAGAGAGAGAGAGAGAGCTGTGATGATGATCAAGGAGAACAGTGACCCAGGATTCAGTCCAGGCTGCAGATTGACACTTTCAGGTTCCTTCAGTGTTCTCACTCAAAAATTTTTATCTGGTTTCAGAAGGCTGAAAGCACCCTGCAGAACAAAGGGAGGCAGTGTAACCTAATGGAAAAAAACAAAACTAACTATTGGAAGTCAGCTCTGACTCCTGGCTGTGGGGCTTTGAACACATGGCTAAGCCTCTATGCTCATGGCAAAACTGGAGTGACACCACCTACCACCTCACTATCCGGCTGGCTGGGAAGCACACATGGGGCAATGGGTGTAAATATTCCAGGCTGGCAGTCACTCGGCTCACAAGTATTTGCTAAGCACTCAGATGGAGCAAGGCGGGCAAGCGTGTTCCCTTCACAAAGCTTACAGTCTGATAGACAGCAGCCAACAGGGGCTACTCAAGAGGGCACTGCCTCTCACAAAAGGCAAACCGCCCAAGGAAGCATTCCTGCTAAGAGTGATAAATCGTGCATGCTACAGTTTCAACGGTACTAACAGAAATTAACCTTCATCAATATAGAGAAGTCTGGTGACACATCATGCCACTTTTTTATTTTACAGACGAGACCACTGTTCCCAAACGAGTGAGGAAACTTGTCTCCAGCAAAGCAGAGCTCTCATACAATACAGAGCTATGTTTTGTTAAAGGTACCAAGCTTTGAACTTACCCAGAATTTCCTAATTATCTATTAGCACTCTGAAGATCAGGGTTTTTTTTTTTCCCCTTTTTAAAAAAATTAAATACAGATTTTCTTAAGAATACATTAATTACCATGATAGATAATTCTAGAGATTAACTTAAGAGTTCTGTCTTGTTGAGCTGGGTAAACTTGTTAAGCTGATTAAAAAAGTAATCCTGTACATATTCACAAACACACACATTAATTTTTGTACTATGTATACATCCACAAGACAGAAAGTATGTACTGGTCTAAGGAAGAAAAATCACCTCTGAAGGGGCTTTGCGAAGTCCTTGGAAAAGGAAATTTTCAAACAAATTTTTTGAAACTCCCTTGTATACGGAAGGGTGTGTGTGTGTTGTGTGTGTAACACATACAGAGAATACATATGCACACATGACCGCGAGTGCACCAGCATCCAAAAAATGTGTTAACAGAAAACAGTTAAGGACATCAGGAAATTGGAACTAAGGAACATTTATCCAAGTGCTAGGCATTCAGGAGCCTTCCCTTCACAAAGCTTCCAGAGAGCAGCCAGGGGGGTGGGGGTGGGGGGCACTCAAACAAGCGGAACTGCAACTGCCTGGAACAAAAGGCTAAGCCCAAGACAGCACACCTCCTGGAGGGAAAAATGAGTTTGGTGTGTAATACACTTTCAACTCACAAGTCAAGAGTACTAAAGCTCAGATTTCCAGGGAAATGAATTTAGAAACTTTCTCTGAATAAGTAACTCAAAAGGACCCACGGTATTAATGAAAAAATGTTAATGGATCACCTTATTTGGAAAGAAAATAAGAAAGAATAGTGAGCCAATCCAGTAAGGCACAAACAACTGCATTTCTGGGCACCCCCACGGAGTGCCAAAGATGTGGCTACTAAGTACACAAGTCCACCAGTAATCACGAAGACCTCACGAGCTCCCAATCGTTCCAAATAAAAAGGTCCTGTGACTGAAAAAAGGATCCACAAACCACTTGCTGTTTCTCACTAGGACTTTCCTACATTGGCTCAACAGGAATCAAGCATGGGAGACCAAGAGGGTCCAAATGCATGAACTTATGCCTGGCATGATTCTTAGAGCCAGGTGAAAAGTGGAATGTCATCAAAACAGACAATTATAGGTTAGGAATAGGAGTTGAAGCGAAAGAAGCTTGTCTCTGTTTTCAAACCCAGAAATTAACTCAAGAATGATATTATTTAACAACAAAAAAAACTTATGGTAGATTTCATTGAGAGGAGAGGTGAAGTTGTACCATCATTTACCCACTTCTTCGAACCCTGGCTACTTATCCTTTAATTACATTTAGAATCAGTCCTTCTATCATCAGTGGCCATGGCTTCACTAAAAAGAACTGTGCCATGAAAGAAAATTGTTGTGGTGCAGTTCTGGCTCTTCAGAGACAACAAACATCTGGATTCAGATCCTTGACTGGATCCTGGAACAACTGTGGAAATTGGACCAGAAGTTGGATTTTTGTTGTAAAAAATTCACGTTATAATGAGTGTTCTAAAATGTGTACTTTAGTGCATACACACTATTGAATAACCACTACCACTCTCCAGTTTCAAAATACCTTCAACACCAAACACCCCACATATACACATGATGCAATCACTCCCTATGCTCTCCTCCCTCCTTTTCCTGGCTGACATTCAACTGCTTTCTGTCTGCATGATTTTACCTAGAGCTTCAAATAGGGAATCGTGTAAGATGTAACTTTCTGTCAGGCTTCTCTCACTTAGCCTGTTTCTAAGGTTCATCCGAGCTGCAGCATGTATTAGTATTTCATTCCTTCTTCTAGATGAATAACATTCCCCTGCATAGACACATCGCATGGATATATTCAGGAATCAGCTATTGTCACCATTATGAAAACACTCCTTGTTCATGAGCATTCACGTAGACGTCTGCTTTCACTTTCTGGGAGTGGTGTTGCGGAGCCAGACGGTAATTCCATGTTAACGCTGGAGGGTTGGTCTTCCTCAGCGGCTAAACCATTTCATGCGCCCACCAGCAACGTCTGGGGCCCTTATTTCTCCACGTCCTCACCAATAATTAGTTTCCTTTTCTTTGAAGAAATGGCTATTCAATTCTTTTGCTCTTCTTTTAGTTCGGCTGTTCGTCTTTTTATTGTTGAGTGGTGAGTCCTTTATATATAACAAATATGAGCCCCCTTTTCAAATATGTAATTTGCAAAAACTATTCTTCCATTGAGTGGGTTATATTTCCACTCTCTTGATAATATCCTTTGATGTGTATTATAAGTTTTTCATGAAATCCAATTATCTATTTTTTTTCTTTAGTTGTATATGCTTCTCATCTCAAAATTTAAGAATCCATGGACAAGTCTGAGGTCATTAAAACGCTCTATCAGAGTAAATTTTTGTTTTGCTTTGTTCTGTTTTGTTTTGTTTGGGGGGTGGGGGGGCATCACTGCCTCTGGTGGTCGTGGGCGCTACCAAGTGCTGCTCCTGAGAGCCACCGCTGGGTTTGAATCGCCAAGCCCGCACTCAACCACTTACGCCACCAGGGCTCAGCCCTGTTATAGTAAATTTTATAGCTTTATCGCTTACACCTGTATTTGGACTACTGATCCATTTTTGGTTAATTTTTGTATATCAAGTGAAGTGGAGGTCCAGCTTCATTGTTTTACAGCGGTATTGCCCCAGGAGCATTTACTGCAGAGGAGCAGAGATTTCTAAGAGAAACGGTGGACAAACCAAACCCTTGGATGGGGGTGTGATCCTCCTTCTCTCTTTGAAGTGAGCTCGTTACTTACAACATCATCCCATGACCTACCCAGGTGCCGCTGGCTTCGCTCCAACTCAGGGCAAGCTTCGGAGTCGGATCAGAAGTGTCCTCCAGAGGGTTTTCAGAAACCGACGACCAGGTCCTTCCTTCTTCGGCGCTGCTGCTGAGTCAATCCAAGCCTCCCAACTTTCTGAACAGCAGCCAAATGTGTTAACCTACCTGCCCAAGGACTCCTACGACATAATCCAAAACCACTGAGTCGTTTCCGATTCTGACCCGGCAGGTTAGAGCAGACCTGAGCTCCACGGGGCTTTCTTTATAGAAACAGATTACCAGGCCTTTTGCCATCCCCACTGCCTTTTGGTTGACAGTCAGGAAGAGCAAATCATCCGCCCCACTCAGGAGTCTCTCACAACATAAGAAAACCAACCAACAGAACAAAAACAGCCACAAAACAAAAAAAACCATCACTGAGAGGATTCTGAGACACAGAAGTTCTATATGACATAGTCAGCAGATAAGTAAGTCACAATTAGACAGGATGTACCAGGGATAAAATTTGTGTGCCTGGCCAAAAGGCTATAAAAAGAGGCAGAAGAGATGCTGAACGGGTTAAGTTAAAACCAAACTCAGAGGAGGGGAAATCCTAACTCATATAAAACCAATATACTGCTTCATTAAGAGATTTGGACTTAGCCCTACATGCAAAGAACAGCATTTAAAGGTTCTCTTAAAAAAAAAAAGACATTATTAAGGTTTAATTTATAGAACACAAAACCCACTATTTTCAACTGAAGTATTTAATGCTTTTTAGTAACATCACTGATTTATACAGCCAAGCCTTGGAACATTTTCGTTATCCCAAAAATATCCTCCATGCCAGTTTATGGCTAGTCCTCATTCCAAAACCCCCGTCCCCAGGCAACCACCGATCTATTTTCTATCTCTACAGACTTCTCTTTTCGTTTCATTGCATATAAATGGAATCATGCTATATTTGCTTTTTATATACCTGGTTTTCTTCCATTTAACAATGCTTTATGAGGTCCATCCATGTTGTAGTATATGCATCAGTACTTTGTTTTTTGTTGCAAGAAGCATTCCATTGCATGAATAGAACATATTGTGTTTATCCATTTGCCAGTTGATGGAGATTTGGGTTTTCACGAGTGAGTAGTGACATCGTGAACATTCATACCCTCTAAAGATTCCTAAGCATGGTGATGGCATAATCAGGTCTACTGAGAAACGCTGACAAGTGTTAGGAGAAGACACTAGAAACAAGATGTCCTCTAAAGGGCTAAGTCTGTTGCCTTCTAGCTGATTCCAACCATAAGGACCCTATAGGACTGTGGCAGTTACATAATCTCCTGTCAACTTGAGTGATGGGGTGTTTAGCCTGTCAGCCAGGTTGCAGCTTAATGACTTCATTTGGAGGTGCAATGGAGATAAGAAACTCCCTGGTGGCCAGACCAACGGTCTCACCCTTTCCTTTCCTGCTGTTAAGACACTGAGAGAGCAAGAGGACACATGTGGTAACTCACGCCAGCAATGAGATGCTTCTACTGCCACTGGATCGACAAGACCTTCTACCCACTGGCCTGTGATCTTCCTGCAATCAGCATCATTGCATGTACTGCATGAACCTAAAGAGGAATTTAAGGACTAGTATCGGACATAGGGGTTAATTCACGGACTTGATCTGGATTGGGGTGTTTTCTTAATATACAATTAGTCTTTGATACAAAACTGTCCTAAACACATATGCATGTCTCTGGGTTGCTGTAGTCCAACCAGACTAACACAAGAACTGAGAAGAACTACCCCAAAGGGTTTCTTAAACTGCAGTCTTTATAGGAGATAGCCAAGTCTTTTCTCACCTGGATCAGCAGGTAGGGTCAAACAGCCCATCTCTCAGTGAGCAGTCGACCGTGGCTTAACCACTTGGCCACCAGGGTTCCTTTATAAAGGATTAGACAGAAACGAAGTGGCTTGCTCTAAGATGTTCATTTTAAAAATTCCATTATCTTTTAATTCCATTTTTCCACAAACTTTTTGAAGGCCTTTTGTATTTATTCAAGTATGGGAGTGGAAAAAAAAGGTTGTACTCAGACCATAGTAATAGGGATGGCAGCAAAAACATCAGCAAATAAAACTGTAGGAACTATTCTAAAGCTCAACTGGATCTGAAAATCAGGCAAGATGTATGTATGATGTATAATGCTCAAGAGGGTAACGGACACTCCATGTTCTAAGAAATGGAATTTCCATAAAAGGGGAAGAGAACAAACAGAACAGGAATAAAGAGAATGTTGAGATGCTGTAAAAATGGTAACCAATGGCATGGAGCAATTTATTTAAAAATTACTATGTCATTGAGTGTTTTCCAAGTAAGAGCCAGAGTAGAACTGCTGCTTGGGGTTTCCAAGGCTGTGAATCTGTAAGCATGGGGGCAGCCTTGTCTGGAGGGTTTGAACTACTGACCAGCCCATTGCTTAACTCACTAGACAACCAGGGCTCCTTAGAATTTCTTCTTCTTCTTCTTTTTTTTTTTGTGGGCATCGTTGCCTCTGGTGGTCGTGGGCACCACCCAGCCGCTGCTGGATTTGAACCACCAAGCCCGCAGGCCGCAGTTCCGCACTCTACCGCTTACGCCAGCGGGGCTCAGCCTTCCTTAGAATTTCTTAAAGGAGAAGGTAATTTGCCAAATAAGCTTTCGCCTGAAAAACAGACAAAATTTTAACTCAGAATTTTTTTTAAATGCCTGCCCATTCACTCACCAACATTAAGTACTATTGCTAAATATTCTAGGGGACTATTAAAGAAGAAAGGAAAAGACACTAATGCTTGTTGCTTCTCTCCTCAGTTCCAAGCAGGGGGCCAGATCCTTCACAAACATTATGAATTCTATCCACACAACTCTGAAAGACAGCATTTCTCCATTTCACAAAGGAGGAAAACGAGGCTCGAGGAAAATAGTTTAACCTAAGGTCACCTCATTCTTAAGTGGCAGGTCAAGGATTGAACCATTTATCTAATTCCCTGCTGTAGTCATGAATCAAAATATGGGACTAATAGAAAGAACCAAATTCTTCTCTCCCAGATGCTTCCTAGGTGAACCTTGGTTCTCTCATCATTCTATCAAAAATCTTTATATTCAGTCATGCCATGACTTTCTTAGTATCTCACTCCTTCCTTTTGTCTCTGCAGATTCTTAAAATCTATTTATATCTAAATCAACCTCCTTAAGCGTATCTGCTAAAAGCCCAAATGCTTACGTTCAAATCTGTGCATATCTGTGAATTCCCTACTAAAATACTGAAAACAAAACAAAATCACTATCTAATAATTACTGTACATGAAGAACTATTTCTAATTAATGTTCTTTACTTTTCTATTAAAAGCACACATATATCTCTCTTTCACACACACACTTGTCAGAGTTCATAAAAATGTGTTTTTTTAAAAATATGTATTTCAAAAATTTTCAGCCCCAAAATAACTCAAACTAACTTGCTGTATAATATGTCTGACCAGGATCTAATGTGAGGTCCGAAAGTGGGCAAGACATCAGTCTAAAAAGAGCCCTTTTGAGAGCCGCATGAATTCCACTAAAATTGAAGCAATGGATTATAGCGAGTGGGCCAGTCAAAGCGTTTTGCAGACCAGCCCAGAGCAAAGGTCATGGTCACTGGGGGGATGGGGAGTACTCAGAGCATGTGGCTGGCTAACTCTCCAGAGGGCTAAAGAAAAGGGAAGCACGCATACCAGAAAGACACCTGGGGGAGCTCTGCCAGAGTCCCTCATTTACCACCACGTGATGCTCCCCATCTTGCCTGTCTTCACACAAGGGCACTTTGATGAGGGTTTTCCTAAGAAACCACTAGGCATCCACCTCAGGGTCCTGACCTGGTCCTTCTGAAGGACTTCTTTGTTTCCTAATCTTATCAAATCTTTAAGGGGCAGACACGTTTCTTCGGCTAGTAGTAAGATTTATATATTCTTATCCTTTCTTTTTTTTTTTTTTCCACTAGCCTTACAGTCATCTCTTTCAGATAGGGTTCTGAGCACTTACTATGTACCAAACTGTGAATACAGAAGTAAATAAGAAATTTTGATCAGATCAGTAAAAATAATTAAGATTTACAGACATCAGAGAAACTATGTAAAGGTTAACTTTGAAACAACAGAAATATATACTTCACGTAGAGTTTGTAGCACAAGAAAGGCAGGCCCCTTGTTTAAAATTTTGATTCCCTAGTAATTTCACGTTTAGAAAAAAGTTTTTAAACTGTTATAAAAATTCCGACTCCGTAAAAACAAATCCCTCTATGTCCTCTATCCTGCTCCCTCAAAAGTAAAATTTCCCCCAATTGGCTTTGTCGTATGTGTACACACACACACACACACACACACACACACAGTGATATGTTTTATATATATATGCTGCTAACTATAGTGGAGTTAGTGTGACTCTTGTTGACCCCATGCACAAAATAGATCTATTTCTACACCCATTTCTGCCCATTTCTATACCAGCCCCATGATCATCTATGAATGAGACCACTGTGATTGTTTCGAAACAGAACTGAGTCCTGCCCTGCAGGCCCCACTGAGACTTACTCGGTGTCATCCCAGCCCTTCACTGACAGATGGCAGGTGGCTCCATACAAGATCCATTGGGCCAAGAATTGCATGCAGATTTACCACCTGGAGGGCAACAATCCTACCACTGACCTCCAGCCCCGCCCCACGATGTATTTCTAAATTGAGACTACATTAGACATGATACTCCTTTTACCCCTCAATATTTTTAGTTTTTTTTTTTTTTTGGGGGGGGGGGCGGTGTCACTGCCCTCAGGGGGTGGGAGGAGGAGGCACAGCCTTTGCTCCGCGGAGCTGGAATCGAATTTTCAGTTCTTAAAATCAGGGAACATTCACTTACAGAACTCTGACGCCACTGTTGTTAAGTGGCAGAAAGTCAGCTCTGACACGTAGCAGCCTTATGTCTACTGGAACCAGGAAAGTAAAGATTACTGGGTCCTGCACCATTTTCACAATTGGCTGCGGCCGCTCTGTCAATCCGACATTTAACTATACCACAACCATCAAAACCAGGAGGCACACATGGAGAGACTCTTACCTAATCAAGAAACCACATTCAAATTCCACCGATGTCCCATTAATGCCATTTACAGTCCAAAGTGAAATTTTCCAGATCAGGACCACACATGACATTTGTCATGTCCTTAGTCTCTTTCACCCATTCCTAGTCAGTGTCTTATACGTTGCTGGCACTGACTGTCAGAGTCTATTTATGTGATTTGGGTTTGTCTGGTATTTCTTCATCCTTACATTCAAGGTGTGTATTTTGGGCAGGAATACCATAGAAGTGATACTGTGTCTTCTCAGTACTTTAAATCAAGAGACACATAATATCACTAACTTTGATCAACAGATTAAATGGCACCTGCGAGCTCTCTGCATCTAAAATTAGTGCATTTCCCTTTAAAATTAATAAGTATTCCTTGAGAAAGTATTTTATTAACTTTTTGTTGTTGTTTTGGGGGCTAACTTTTATCCCCTAGCTTTAACATCCATTGATGATTTGTGCCTCACTTGAGTAAGCACTATGGTAACTATCAACTTGGTGAAGCGCTGTCATTCTTGGTATAACAGTCTATAGTTTGTGTTAGTCCAGAAGTAAAACATACTTTTAGTCCTCAAGTCTTCAGTGCACTGGATGCATACATAACATCAACTCTTGGTGTTTTAGCCGAAGGTCAGATTTCCTATCCCAGGCAAACCTGTTTTGTAAATCTTAAAAAAAAGCTAGCCCTTGCATAGCTGGGTTAGAGAGAAAACAAGGACATATAAATACAAACTCTGGGACAGCAGGATTCTCATGAACCAAATTGGCTGGCACTAAAAATGAAGAAGAACATGAAGTCGCAGCAGAGTCACCAACTCACAGGAAACAGAAAACACTCAAGACTTTGCGACATCAAGAAAGGAAAGCCTAAAAATACCCAAGATGGAGGAGCTGATAGCAAGGGCTCAAGTAGAAAGAAAATGCTTTGAAAATGATGATGCCAACATATGTACTGATGTGCTTGACACAATGGACAAATGTATGGCTTGTGGTAAGAGCTGTAGGAGTCCCCAAGAAAAGTATTTTAAAAAATATACCCAAGATGTTATGTTAGGTCCCATACGTAATAGAGACATTTTAAGGGATAGAAGTAATCCTCCTTTTAGCCACGTGAAGGTGGTAAGGCGCTCAATTGAAGGAGTCCTCAAGTCAGCAACAGAGTCAAACTGGACTAGGCAAGACAACAAGTCGAACAAGTGATAGAACCCACAGTGGCTACGCTTCCCAAGAAAGCAAATAAAAAGTGTGTGAGAATTACGGGGAAATGTCTCCGGAGGTAGACGTATTAGAAATACAAGAGGAAAAGAAGTTGAATTAAAGCCATTCATTTTCAAAGAAATGGAGCTGATGCTTTTTGAGTAATGCCATGTGCTCGGGAAAATTCTGGCTCCAGATACCAGTTCTATGGGTGGAGAGGTAGAAAGTGGGCAGAGGTTGCAGGGGAAGACAATGCTATATTGTGGTGGCGATGCCCTAGGATAGATACACTTTTTGTATGTGTAGGCAGAGAGGACGGGGAAGACATCAAAGGATGTGCTGTGATGGGGGAGGGAAACCGGGGCCAACAGGTGAAGAGATAGAGGAATTTAAAACAAAT
>PVJH01034978.1:0-20115 GCA_004026705.1 Nesogale talazaci
GAGACCTAAGGCTCACTGGTGAGTAATTGGTCACCACTTACAGGGGATCAGTCAAGGTGCAGTGAGGCAGTAATGATGCATACAACTTTCCTCTAGTCCCTGAAGCCTCCCCCTCTCCCCCCGCCTCCAACTATCATGGTCCCAACTCTACCTCACAAAACAAGCTGGACTGGAGAAGGTACACTGGTAGAGAGGGGAGTTGGAAATATGGGGAACCCAGGACAGATGAGCTCCTTGGGTCCAGTGGTGAGATTGGAGCACTGGATGGGTGGAGAGAAGGCGGGGTAGAGAGATGGAACCAACTGCAAGGATATACACATAAGCTCCTATCTGGAGGACAGACATCAAAGGAGTGGGTTGGGGGAGAGGTTGGGCAGTGTAAGATATGACAGAACAATAATAATTTATAAAGTATCAAGGGTTGGTGAGGAAGGGAGAGCAGGGGAAGAGGGGAAAGGATAGGAAGCTAATATCAAGGGCTCAAGTGGAAAAGCAGATATTTGGAGAATTATAACAACAGCAGACATGTGAAGGTGCTTGGCACAGTGTATGTATTTATGCATTGTGAAAAATGATGTATGAGCCCCCAATAAAATGCTTTTTAATAAAAATGCTCCCATAGGTTTCCAAGACTATAAAACTTTATAGAAGTAGATATTCTCATCTCTCTCCCTCAGAGTGGCTGATGATTCTAAACGTCCAACTCCATGGTTTGTAGACCAATTTGTAACCCATTATGCCACCAGGGATCCCAAGAAAACTCAGTGAAGCAATTCTACACTGTTAACACACAGAAATGCCAAGCATCAGAATCAACTCCATAACAATGATCAATAGCAGAATATATGCATCTAAAAATGGATGTTCTTTCAGATTATGGGGACATAACTCATTTTCTGTGTTGTTCTATCTATATCAGCATGGGCTGGGTTTTCACGAAAGTCTTTAATAGTGTGTTTGAAAGCCTTATTTTTTTTTTCATTTTATAGATGGCCTAGAAGAAATACATCCCAATCTTGCTTAAATTGATCAGGTTTATTTACCTCCAGGGTGCAAGGTATTTATTCAAAGTGATTTCATCATAGTATGACTAGATTGCAATATTCAAATAAAAGTATCTTTTATTCCAAGCACTTAGTTCCTTGATAAATGTGGTAGTTGCATAATCTGGTGTCAATTTGAGACTTGAGAGGAGTAAGAGTGAAGGGGTGGAGTCTCATCTGTCAAGTGGATTGTAGCCAATGAGGCTCTGTGTGGGCATGGCCTTTCCTGAGAATACTGGGAATTCCTGAATTTCCACCATGGAGGCAGGAGACAGACTCTCTCTCTCTACTGACTCCCTTGGAGTCACTCTACTGACAAGACATCTGGCGTTACATTCTGGGAGCTGGAGAAGCCACATAGAGCTACCCTGAAGCAGCCCTGGAAACGGGAAGAACCACATGGAGACCCCTGCCAGCTGAGAAGATTCTACCACCACTGACTTTGCACCCAGTGGCCTATACTCTTCCTGTATTCAGTGTCATTGCATGTGTTTTGTGATTCTGAAGTGGACTTTGTAGCTTGGTATTGGACATAATGGCTAATATAGAACTTATGGACTTGATCTGGACTGGGCTGGGATGTTTTTACTATTGTTTTTCCTCTTTCTTATACACACATGTGTGTGTCCAGGAATTTGTCCCTAGAGTCTACCTGGACTAACACACTAAATGACAAGATATATAGACAAATTTACATCATTAAGAAAATCCAGTGCTTTAGAGTTTGGAGGGTAATGTTATCTATATGACCTTCTTTTTATGAAACAATGAAAAACAAATTGAGGGTGTAAAGAGCTATATTCCTATTTCCATGATTATAATAGTAACTAGCATTTACTATCTGCTAGCTTCATGCAAGGTACTCTACTTTACATGTATCATTTCATTTCTTCTCAGCAAACGTCTGAGGTCAATACTCATTTTATCTATAAAGTAGTGAAGTTAAGAAAGATTAGGTAACTTTCTGAGGCTAAACCCATAGCAAAGACTGAAGCTTCTATTTATTTAGTTATTAATTTAGTTATTTATTTAGTTATTAATAAACTAACTATAAATAACTATTTAGTTATTTATAGAGGGATCTTATGTATATCAATTCATAGATTCACTATGAATTGGACATATACAAATGTTGGTATCAATTTCAAAACATTCTTTGTTCTTGAGTCCTTTGATATCAACTCCTCTTAATTCCCTCCCTCCCCCACTTCACCACCCTCATGAACCCATTATATATTATGATTGTTTATTTATTTGTTTGTTTATTTTAAATTATTTTATTGGTGACTCATGTAACTCTTATAACAATCCATACATCCATCCTTTGTGACAAGCACATTTGTGCATTTGTTGCCATCATCATTTTCAAAACATTTTCTTTCTTTTTAAACCCTTGGTATCTACTTCTCATTTTTGCCCCTTCCTCCTTCCCTCCTTTCCTTCCTCCTCTCACTCCCTTATGAACCCTTGTGTGACAGTCATGTACTCATGTCAATTTCATGATTGAGCGTGTAGGGGTGGAGTCTAGTCTGTCAATCTAGAGATAGCCAATGAGACCTGGCTTGGTGGCATGGCTTTCTCAAGAATTCTGGGAAATCTCATGATATTTCCCCTCATGGAGATGAGAGATCATCAACTCGGTCTCTGGGAGATGCACTACTGACAAGACAAGATGACAGCATAGACCCTGGGTCCTAGGAACTGGAGGATCTAGAGGAGAAACACAGGCTTAGCTTGATGGAACCAGACCTCTGAAGTTGGAAAATCCAGAGAGACCTCTGTCAGCGGTGAGATGCTTCTACCACCAAAGGATACTGCTGATGGATCCTGAATCCTGGAAATGAGAAACCATGGGGAGACCCCCGTCAGTGCAGTGATGCTTCTACTGCTGCTGGATACACAGGACTCTGCACCCACTGGCCTGTGATTGTCCTGGTGTCATTGTACATGCTTCATGAGACAGAAAGAGACTTTATAGACTGGCATAGGACATATGGACTAATATTGGATTTATGACCTTGGACCGGACTGAGTTGAAATGCTTCCTCAATGTTCCATTCCTCGTGTATCCTTTCCTTTATATCCATATGTGCCATGTTTATGAATTTGTTTCTCTAGTCTACTTGGACTAACACACCTTCATAATTTATAGATTATTATTTTACCATGTCTTACACTGGCCAATTTTTTTGCTCCCTTCACCCACTTTTCCATTATCAACCCACTGGGAGAGAGTTATAGATAGATTATTGTGATCAGTTCTCTCTTTATGCATATCTTACATTGCTCATATTATTCCTTTGTCAATTGACCCCCCTTGAAGAAGGTTATTTCACCAATATTGCTGCTTCTTCCCTTACATCCCTGAATCTTCCAGAATTGTTACTGCCATTACTGTTTCTAAGGGAGTTTGTCTATCCTGAATTCCATATATTGGAAGCTTTCATCAGTACCAGGGTATATACACCAGTCTAGTTGGATTTACCAACTAAGACTGAGATCATAATAGTGGGGGGAGGAAGGATTAAAGAACTAAAGGAGTGTTATGTGTTTCCTTCATTTTAAACTGCTACCTTGGATGTATCTTCTCTTCAGTGCAGCCCCGCCTTCTTCCATTGAACATCTGCTGATCTTGTGGCTTGCAGGCCAGAGTGCAACCACTGCACTCCTAGGATTCCTTCTGCTTCCATGTGTCTCCAAAATTGTAACTCCTCACATAAGTAGAAAGTTCTGTCCGATTGCCTTCAACATGGCTTCAGACTTGGGGGTTAGCAATCCAATGCATAAGTACTGCCTACCAGGACTCCCAGATACAAGATGATCACCATTTAATGAAACTCTACCTTTGGCAGCTTGTGCGAAACATGTATGACAAGTTGTGAACAAAGATTAGGGAAGTGATGAGTAAACGCATGTATTTCCCCAACATTTGCATGACCAGAAATCCTAATTCTTGAGCTAGTTAAGAGAACAGTTGGTTGACGTTCTTCATTTTGATGAGAATTATTATAACTCTAACTCTACAACAACTTTGCCTGTATTTATGGTAGCATTATTCAACCTATTAATTTTCTAGGCTTGTGGTTAATTGGTTCCAAAGCTTCATGTTCTCAACATATCTGTCAGAGATGCTGCATACCAGTCATCACAGGATCACCTCTTTTTTTTTTTGAAGCTAATACAAATATGTGTGTGGGGGGGAATGGAAGTTGGGGAAGTAGATAGAGAATCACTAGTGGGTTCTTTGTCTTAATTACAGTGGGTAATGATTTTTTTTTTAAGCTGGAGTAAATTTATCCAGACCAGGTCCACAACATTCAATCATTCCCTGCTCTGTACTTCCATTGTAGTCTCCAGTAGTGTCTAGGCTGAAAAGTACAGGGGCATTTACTTAAAAAAACAAAGCAAGCACATTTTGCAAACTATTTCTAGCCATGATGTTTTTGGAGGAATGATAAACTGCTAAGGAGAAGAAGTCGGTCCTGTGTACAGAAGTCAGAAGCAGGAAATGGGGAGATGTGGTTTCTAATGTGGGCTCTGTTACTGATTTGCTTTTGCCCTCTTCTAAGTCCCCTGCCTCTCCCAGCCTTGGTTGTGAAGAATCAGGCACAATCAGCTCAGAATCCCCACCAGAGGTTTCTGGAAAGCTTAACTGTGAAGAATTTTGTTGCTGCTGTTCTTTTTGGTTGCTTTGGCATCAATTCTGGCTCATGGTGACCTCATGTGTGCAGCAAAGAACTGCTCCATGGGATTTTCATGGTTGTGGCCATTCACAAGCAGATGTCTTAGACCTTTCTTCTAGGAAGCCTCTGGATGAGTTTGAACTGCCAGCATTTCAGTGATTGTCCAGCCCTTCACCGTTTTGTAAACATGGTGATTGCTAAAAGGAAGGGGAACTACTAAGGGGCACTTTTTCTACTTTAGGATTTCTGCTTGTGCAATGGTAAAAGTGCTGGGCCAGAACCCAAATTCCATGGTTCAAACCCACCAGCTGCTCTACTGGAGAAAGATGTGATAATCTGCTTTTGTAAAAATATTCAGTCCTGAAAATCCCAGGAGACAGTTCTTCTCCATGGGTCATTTGAGTCAGAATTAGGCTTTCTCTCTGCTTTGACTTTGCTTCCATAGTGCTATGAGAATCACCATATTTGACCTTCATGCATATCTGTTTCCAGATGCTTATTATTATCCCAAATAGATACTCAGAACTTCTCACATATAATCGCCTACCCCAGCTCCTCATAATCATAAATGCTCTTTGGTTTTCAGCAATTCCTCTAGATATTTTATGTAAGTGGAATCACATAATATTTGTCCTTTTGTGTCTGACTTATCTTAATCATTTCAAAGTTCATTCACATTGTAATATATATCAAATTTCACCTCTCTTGGTGGTTACTACATATCTGTACCACATTTTATTGGTACATATCTGTACCACATTTTATTTCCACATTTTGGCTAACAGGGAACATGTTATAGTTATGAGTGTTTGGCATTTAAATCCAACTCTGCAACATTTCAGAATCAGGACTCTGACATTTAGCTACCTTCTTTTATTTAGTTTTTCCTCCTCTATTGATTAATGCTTTTTGAAAAGTTTTATTTATTAAACATAAATAAAATAAGACAAAGATAGGAATCTAAGAAATCATCACAACAATGCTCAGGTGTCTAGTTACTGACAAAGAAGCCTAACTTGAAGCACTGAGGCAGTGCAGTCCATGGTTCTCATCTCTCTCAGGTAGCTCGTGTGATCAGGTTTCATCCAGCTGATGGTGACTTATGGTGACTGTGTTAGTCCAGGTAGACTAGAGGAACAAATTTCATAGGCACGCATATGGACATACGGAAAGGGTTTATATACAAAAGGAATGGGAAACGGAGAAAGCATCCCAGTCCAGTTCAAAGTCATAAGTCCAATATTAACCCATATGCCCAAAATCCGTCTATAAAGTCTCCTTCCAACTCACAAAGTCACAGTTCAGTGGGTGCAAAATCCCAGTGCTGGCAGGGGTCTTCATATGGCTCCTCACTCAGGGTTCATCAAGAGCAGAAGCAACTCATCACTGGCAGAGGTCTCCATGTGGCCATGCCAGCTTCAGAGGTCTGGCTCCATCAGGGCAAAGCCATGTGGTCTCTCCATCAGCTCCTTTTTTGTCTTATCTGTGATTAATCATCTCTGAAACTAACTCCCAACAACTGGGGAAGATAGCTTTTCATCTTCACGAGGGAAAAATTGGGAGATTTCCCGGAAGTCTCAGGAGAAAGCCATGCCCACATAGAGGCCTCATTGGCTACTCTATGGCTATCTCCAGATTAACAGGCTAGACTCCACTCCTACATTTCATTCATAAAATTAACATAAGCACATGACTGCCACAATGACCCATGTGGATCAGAGTGGAATGATGCTCCATGAGTTTTTAATGGCTAATTTTCAGAAGTAAGTGACTAAGTCTTTTTTCCACGGTGCCTCTGGGTGGACTCAAACTTGTAACCTTCCAATTAGTAGTCAATTATGCTAACTCTTTGCATCAACCATATATCCAAATCAAGCTGGCTATTTAAAAAAGAAATTCCTTCTTCAAATCCTGGCCAGGGGCTGCTTCTTGTAGCGCTCTTCTTCCTAGAGCTTGAAGGAAGACTGTTGCATCCCAGTTTACAGCAGCTGCTTGGATGGCCAATTCTCAGGGCATAAATATCCCCAACCTGTTATACCTGCACCTCTAGAGTCTCCCTTCCTAACCCTAGAGAACATGGATGGAGAGGGCTCTCTCTCTTTCACTTACCAAGTCACTGATGACAGCAGCCCATTAAGGGTAGATAATTGGTCCAGTCTCCAAGTGACCCTTTTGTCTGTTCCACATCTCTGGAGCTCTCTTTCCCACAGGAATCCAGAGACACTGCTTATCGCATGGGATACCTTGTAGGGAGAACAGCACAGAAGGCCGGAGAGAGCTGGACCACAGCCTCAGTGTTAACAGACTTTTGTGTGGGGGTTTACAGATGTCACCATTAGGATCCTGTGTGAAAAAACAGCAACTGAATTAATACTCACGCAGTTTATGTGGAATAGCTGGGATTTGATTTCATGCCTTTCTGTATCATGCCCCATGTTGTGTTTTCATAGAGGGGCACCTGGCACTCAATAATGCAAACGCAAATCAAACTCACTATCATCTTTTTGATTCCACATATAAAGTTCCCAAGACTTTAATCTTTGTGGGATCAGATACCCTCATCTTTCTCCCACAGAATGGAGTTTGTAAGTTTGAACCACCAACTTTTTGGTTAGTGGTTCAATGTCTCACCCATAGCTTGACTTAAGTAAGGAACTAGGAGGTCCTGGGTGATGCAAATGGTGAATATGCTTGGCTATTACTCAAAGTGTTAGAGGTTCAAATCTACCTTGAGGAACCTTGAGAGAGAGGCCTAGTGATCTACTGCTAGAAACATCAGTCCTTGAAACCTTATGGAGCAAAACTCTTCTCTGACACACTTGGCATGGCCATGAGTTGTGGTTGACTCAATGGCCACTGTCTCACTAGCTAAGTCTCATTCTAGGGCAGTGCAAGGCCACCAGGCAAAATTATGAGGGAAATAATGTAGATGCTCGCCGTTCCCAGTTTTATCATTCTTTTCCCTTCAGGCAGTCAGAGCACTCACTCTTTTCCTCTTCAACTAAATGCCATCTGAACCTTACAGAGAGCATTGGATTTGATTTTTAAAGTCGTGTGTCTTGGGGTCCAGCTCTGCCAATGACTACTTAGCTGCATTATTTGGGTAAGTGCTTTAATTTCTGAATTTCTCCATCTTTGAAAACAGGAGGTGTCAGAGTAGCCAATTTCTAGCATTATTATTACAGGTGCAATAGGTTCAATTGTATGGTGATAATTATAAATAATAGTAAAGTCATAGCGAGCATGAGAGGTATAAGTAATGGAGTCAGACACATTTCTTGATAGCATGCTCATCTCAGTCCTTCTTGGTGGTCCACATGGAGAGAGAGTGAGGGGTAGAAACGTCTTGGGGAAAAGGAACAGGGAGGATAGGGAGAAGAGTTGAGGGAAGAGAGGAAGCTAGGGTGAGGAAGTGGACCAGAGTGAGAAAGCTCCTAAATTCTGACCAAGCCTTATATATCTTTTGGGGACGTGCAAGACCCCTAATTAGAGGTAAGGACATACATCACAGGAAAGCATTGTGCTGTAAGTAATACAGTGATGGAAGAGATGATCCAGGGCATACACATAACAGAAAGGGAGGTTATTGGGGTCCCCATGTGACAAGATGGATGGATCTAAGATTCATGATGGCAATGGCCAAACCTTGATTGCTCTTGTGCCAGAGACTTGATTTAGCTAAAGTTTTCAGGGGAAGTGACCCATTGTCTCAACAGTAGGGGGTCAGCCCTGTCTTTTGTGGGAGACAATGGCCTCTGGATAGCCGAAAGCTTTGGGGAGAATAACTCTAAGCTTCTGACCTCCCACCACTTTGGATGAGATATGATTGTGAAAAATCCTATCTTCATCCAACAAGGGGGCTAATCTAGATTATTTTTATATTTCTTTCCTATGTTAAAAGGCATTTTTGGAGTTAGTGAGTTAACATCAGCATGTCCAAGTGGATTGCACCTAGAAACTTGTTCATCTACCACTGTCTTTTGGTCTGTCATATTGGGATAGATTTCATGTGATGCTGGGAGTGAAGCCACCAGTGTTTCAAATCCCAGCAGGTTTATCCATAGTGACCAGTTTCCAACAGAGCTTCTAGACTAAGAAAAGAAGAAAGGCTTGGAAACTTACTTTTGAAAACTAGTTTATAAAAACTATTTGGGTCACAAGAGAATACTGGAAACGTGTTTACTTTAGACCTGTCTTCATGGAGGATGTGTTTCAAGAGGAGGACCTCATGTTGGCTCAAGTCGAGGGACATTTCAGCAAGTATGTAATGTTGGACTCTTATGTGTCAGTGATTTTGAAGCTGACACTGAACCAGGAAATGTTTCTTTCTGTTGTGCAGAAGGTGGCTATGAGTTGACTCAATGCAGGTCTCTCTCTTTGTCTGTCTGTCTCTTTCTATGGTCAGATATGCCGCTTCATTGTCAGTCTCAATTTCAGACATGACTTCTATTTCCAGGATGACTGCCTTTATAAAGACAATGTTATCTGTTAAAAGGATTTCAGCCAAGGGAAAATAGGAAGGACTCTCTATGCTCCCAGGAAATCATGCCACCTGTGCAGTTATCTACTTCTATAAGCTAAAAAGCTGATTTGGTGGGAAGCTACCAGGTAGTTAGGTAAGAGAGTGATACTTCTCACAGAAGCACCCTGCAGTCCCAGGCATTGCACACAGAAGTCTCCCATTTGAGTCTGTGACACACTGGGGAAGGGGTAGAGGATCTTGGGGCTGGAGTTGCCAACCTAGGCCTGGTCTGACATTTTCTTTTGTAGATTTATGTCTTGGCTTTTTATGGGCTCTATTTGCTTGACATTCAATTAAATCAGCCCCAAATCAGAAGGGAGTCCATGGCAGTCAAGTCAGTCAGATGGGCTGTTACTTGTGGACTTCAATTACCTTGTGCCTTCTGACTGTTCACACCCAAAAGAAATCATGATAGTGGTGGGTATGGACCATATTCTCCAAGCATAGAAATGCAGGAAACAGAAATTTCTATGCAGTGAGACCAAGGCAAGTCTTGTAAACTTACTCAGGTGACTCTGGGGACCCAGCAGAGAACCCCCAAGCCTTCACCTACTGAAGGAGGTGACCTCTTCCCCACAGTATCCTGCTGCATATGTTTGTGATGAGCAGTAAGCTTCACCAACAGGAGCCCTTCTAATCATAAGCATATAGCCTCATGTAGTCCCAAAAACTTGAGCTTTCATCCAATCTAATCATCTACCCACTGGAAACCTGAATTTCCTCCATGCCATTTTTGCAAAGAGGTTCACTAACGTCTCCTTGCAAAGGGTGCAAAGGGTTGTTTTGCTATAGAATTTTCACCATTTATAAGGCAGGCAGAAGTTCAATTTCTTACTGTACCTCATGCATAGTCACTGCACGCACTGAAGTAGAGGTTTGTGGGATGCACGGTCACATTCATGACTCACGGTGCAAAACTGGCAATTTTGATCCCCACACAGGTTCCTCTGTATATGGGTCAGGGCCTGGCTTCTTGAAAACCCTGTAGGTTCATTCTCTTTTGTACCCATGGGGTTGCCATGAGTTAGAATTGGCTCAACAATGACCATCACCAAGGCCAACACCACCAGCCACCAAAAAAAGTCACCCATTATCATTAAGATCAACTTACCATGATTCCATATTCTAAGTGGGCACTGAATGAAATGAAATGACAGAAACTATGGAGGAGATGGGTGGCATTCACATTTATTTCCATTAACCTCCTTTTTTATGTGACAGACACATGATAGCAATACAAGTGCACTTAGAAATTCATGGGAAAATTGAAATAAAAGATAGTTGGATTTTCCCCACAAACTTTTATAAGTGCCCTCATTTATCTCAATGTTGTAAAAAAGTAGATGTTCAGAGAGGAAATTCATTTGCCTAAAGTTAAATGCTTGAAGAATAAAAGATTAGGACACACAACTGGACATCCCCTTACAGAAGGGTTGAATGAGCCAGTCAGGGCACAGTGTAGCAATGATGAGGCATACAACTTTCCTCTGGTTCTTAAATGCTTCTTCCACACAACTATCATGATTCCAATTCCACCTTACAAATCTGGCTAGACTGGAAGAGGTACATTAGTATAGTTAGGAATTGAAAATACAGGGACATCACCTAACAGAAGGGTGGAGGGGAGGAAATGAGCCAGTCAGGATGAAGTATAGCATTGATGAAACATGCAACTTTCCTCTAGCTCTTAAATGTTTCCCTCACTAATATCCCACCCCACAATCATGATCCCAATTCTACCTTACAAATGTGGCTATACCAGAGGATGTACAGTGGTGCAGGTAGGAACTGGAAACACAGGAAATCCTGGACAGATAATCCCTTTAGGACCAGTGGTGAGAGTGGTGATACTGGTAGGATGGAGAGGACCTGAGGTAGAAAGGGGTAATTGATTACAAGAATCTACATATACCTGCCTTCCTGGGGTATGGACAACAGAAAAGTGGGTGAAGGGAGACATCAGTGTAAGATGACAAAATAATAACATAAATTTTCATGGGTGCATGAGGGTGGAGGCAGAGAAGAGGGAGGGGGAAAATGAGCTGATCCAAAGGGCTCAAGTAAAAATCAAATGTTTTGAGAATAATAATGGCAACAAATGTATAAATCTGTTTGACACACAATGGATACACATATGGATTGTGATAAGAGCTATATGAGCCCTCATTAAAATGTTTTTTTAAAAGAATAATTTCAAATTTTAATAAAGCAAAGTGGCTGGCTGCCTGCATGAGTCTGTTAAAAAAAGTCAGGACACAAGTTCCTAGCCTTTCCAAGGCCAAGCTTTGTGCACCGTGCCATGCAAAATGATCAGAAGACTTACTTGCTCCCAAAAGGGGCCATTTTCTATGGCCAAATGCCTCTGCCAAGGAGAATGAAGATCTCTATGTCCGTACAGCTTACTGATGAGTAGAACAGTTGTTTCTTCTGTAATGAATATTCTTAGCTGCTCCAAAGAGATAGCTAAATTGATAGACATTAAGTGTGCAAGTATATATTAGACAGCTCTTTCTCCTGAAAAAAAGTGTGATTTTTTAATAGAGATCTGTGTATACAAGGCACAAACAACATATATATATATATATACATATATACATATATATGTGTTTAGACTGGAGTGGGGACAGAGATTGAAACAATTTCCTCCCATAAAAATCATAATCCAATCATTTGGAAAAAGGCTTCAAACTAACTCATTCTGATTTGAATTTGCCTTTCAACCCCAGGTAGACAGAATCAGAACATACATTTTAGCAAGATCCCCAGATGAATATTTGAATCGTCAAGGGAGACTCTACTTGGAATAAACTGGTTAGAAACCTGGTTTTTGATCTTTGTGTTCTGCTTTGAAAGTATGCAAATCAGTTGAGGTAGGAGAGGGTAGGGATGAGAGAAAAGAGAGACAAGGTGGAGTTCTGTGGAGGATCTCTATACTCTCAGAACTGGGGAGAGCAATAAAAGCCACCAAAATCCTCACGTAAGAAGCCTAAGGTTCCTCTTACCATTTTTCCTAGTTCTATAAAAGAGCCACAGTGCTATTGCTCAGAAGTGTGCACCCCACTTCCTCAAACCAAACCAACACACTGAAATGGACGCCATCCTGATTTAATGTGCCCTGAAAGGGCAAGGCAGAAATTCTCCACAATGCTTCCAAGATGACAAATATTTATGACAGCAAAAGTCCTTGTCTTTTTATTTCAGACAGGCTGGTGGATTTAAACCACAGAGCACTGTAAAATACTAGTAATATTTCATTACACACATATTCAATAACCACTCAGAAAGGTTCCCATGGAAAAATCAGTCTAGGAAATGGCCCATATTATAGTCTCTTCTTACTGATCTAACAAAAAAAAAAACTTATTACTGTGCAGTCAATTGTGACTCATTGTGAATTCTTGCTCCTTGACGTTTGTAGTTGGCCAGACTTTTCTTCTGAGGTATTTCTCGGTGGACTCAAATCTTCAACCATTTAGTTAGTTGCTTAACTTGTTATTTACACCAATCAAGGACTCTTCAAAATGTATATTACCCATTCAAAAGTCTCTGAGAACAAAAGAACCTAAGCAGTTGTTTAACTCAATGTTTCTTAAAATTGTGAGGGAAATTGTCAGGGAAAGTTGAACAATTTTAGAAACAGCCTGGTGGCACAGTGGTTAAGTGTTAGACTCCTAACTGAATTGTTGGTGGTTCAAACCCACCATGTACTCAGAGTGAAGAGGAGGATGTCTACTCCCATGGAGATATACAACCTTGCAAATTCTATGGGCAGTTCTACCCTATCATATGAGTGTGTGGTATGATTTAGAATTTCTGTCAATGGAGCATTTAGTGTTATAAATATCGGTGTGCCTTCTTAATCAGTTTACAGATCCTTGGTCTTTATGGCCCTTGACCAAACTACTTTACAACTCTACCTACGGTAAAAGCTCCTAGCAATGCAAAGATTTTTCTTTTCTTGGAGAGGAAATGCATTTTGTGTGGGAAAGCTGTACAGATGCATTTATTAGCAAATCTATTTCAGCACTCCCAATTGTCTATGTGTCTGTTCTTTGGTTTCTTCCACATTGTACATGTTCCCTCATTATTTAGTAAGATAAATGCAATCTTTGACATTTTAATTTGATATTTGTTGGAGAGGCATGGCTCCTTTTTTTCTAAAAAAATCCTTTAATTCCAAGAGTTTCCTTTTGTTTCTAGCCATTTGGGTATTTCTGTACATCTAGCCCCATGCAGCCTATTAGTTCATACTCCTGAGTTCTCCTTTTCTTCTGGCTCAGTACATTTAAGACGCTGGCCTTTTCAGATATGGATTTCTTTTGGGGTCTCAGGCCTCCCTCTTCTCTAACACTTTTGGGTAACTTACACAAGCAGAATCTTCACTTATCCAAATATTTTCTCTTTCAAGACCCAGTGCCTCTCCAACACAACTCCACCTCCAACCCTAGCAGTTATCCCACCTTGGTGCAATTTGTTTCAGCAAGTTTCTTAACCATACAAAATCCTATATCATATTGGTTCCTTTGAGTTGGAATTGACTTTATAATACATAATGTCAATTTTGAAATTCAATTTGGATAACTAACCTCAATAAAAAATACCAGACCACGACCTTTTCAGTCACCGAAAATGCATATAGAAGTTGGACATCAATTAAGGAAAATTGAAGAAAAATAAATGCATCTGAATGATGATACTGATTAAGAATATTGGAAATATCATTGGCTGTCCACAGCCAACAAATCTGTCTTGGAATAAGTACAGTCAGAATGCTCCTTAGAGGCAAAGATGTTGAGACTTGGTCTCACGTACTTTGGCCATGTGGTCAAGATGGACTAGACCCTGGAGAAAGATGTCATGCTTGGAAAAGTGGAGGAACAACCAAAGGAGGAGGGGCCTCAGAACGATGGACTGCAGCAATGGCTGCAACGATGGCTCAAGCATAGGAACAATTGTGAAGGTAAAGTGGATCTGGCAAGTTTCATTCTGTCGTGTATGTGATCACTGTAAATCAGGACTGACTTGAATATACCTATTAACAACAGCAACACGGAAACTCTGTAGCTAACTAAACTCTATAGAGGCAAGGATGGTGAGCCTTTGTTTCACATACTTTGAACATATTATGAACGGAGTCTAGTGTCTGGAAAATGGCATGATGCCTGGTAAGGTAGAGGGGCAGTAAGACTGGGGAAGCTCCTCAGCAGCATTAGTTGATACAGTATCTTCAGCAATGAGCTCAAGCATGAGAATTGTGAGGATGGAGCAGGACCAGGCAGTGTTTTATTCTGTTGTACATTGGGTCACTATGAGTTGGAATAGACTTGATAGAACCTAACAACAGCAATAATATCATAGAAATAGTTACACACACATAGACATATTGGCTTCAAAAAGTTTGTAAAACAATTTCATTATCTTTTAATTCCATTTTTCCATGAATTTTCTATAGCCACCTCATGTATATATGAAGAGATTTGGTGACACACTGTTAAAACACTTAGTTGCTAACTGAAAAACTGGGGATTAGGATCTACTAGTCTGCTTCCATAAATATTCACAGCCTTGGGAACCATTTTTGGGTCATTCAACTGAATTTTACAGGGTTGCCATTAATGGGAATCATTCAGTGATGGTGATGGTGATTTTTTTACATACCGTATTTTTCAGACCATGAGACTCACTTGAACATAAGACACACCCAATTTTTAGAGCAGGAAAACAAGAAAAAATATGCTGAACCAAATTGTACCACTATACTAAAATATTCACTCTTGTTCCCCCCCCCCCACTTTTTTTTTTTTGTGGATGGAAGGTGCATCTCATGGTCAAAAAATACGGTATATGTGTATATGTTGTATTATTTATAAAGATCCCTGGTGCAGTCGTGGTTACACATTGAGCTGTTAATCACAAGGTTAATAGTTTGAAACCACTTGTCATCCCTGAAGAAAAAGATGAAGTTTAATAATCCTGTTAAGAGTTACAGTTGGGGCTGAGCCCTGGGGCGTAGTGGTTGTGGGCGGGACTGCGGCCCACTGGGCTGGAGGTTCAATTCCGGCTCCCAGAAGCAAAGGCTGGGCCTCCTACTCCCACCACCAGAGGGCAGTGATGCCTAAAAAAAAATAAATAAATAAAAATAAAAAAATAAAGAGTTACAGTTGGACGTCCAGGAAGATGGCAACTGAGTAACACAGACCAAAGGGACTCTGCAGAAATCAGCCTAAGACTGTTATTAAGTGGGAAATTCAACAATGCCAGAGTGCAGGAGGAGCATCATAAAGGTAAGTAGGCACAGATCCACAAGGTTTTGACAGGCTGGGTTTTTTTTGGATTATTTCAGTAAAGGCTGGCTAGGGTTTGACCACAGCCCTGCCTCTATTTTCCACTCTTTTTGCCGGAGCCAGGGTCGGGATCAATTGGAGCCAGTGACAGGATCAATTGGAACTGTCACAGGGGCTTTATCTCAAGAGAAGCACAGCTTGCCACCAGCACAGGACAGAGATTAAAACCTTGCAGCTCCATAGTCAGGGATCAGGAATCAGCTATTCAGTTACTTTGGGTTCCCTCTCTTCTCTCTATCCCTCCACAATTTCAGTGGACTTAGTTCTTTGATGCTTTTTCCTCCTGGTCTCTTGCATTTTGGTTGATATGCCATCTGGACCTTCAAACCATTTCCCTTAGCCTAGGGCAATTACACCTGCTACACCCAGCTGAGAGAGCCCCACCTTGTGCATTGTAGCCTGAGACTAGAGAAGTCCACCTATCCTCCACCTGGTTATTTTCTGCCCAAATTCTTACATGGGAATTCCTGCCTGTGTGGCTGGAAGAGCTCTTATCTGTCCTCTGACAAAGGGAACGTCCACTCACCTGCCTTATTCCTCACATGGCCTAAAGCAGTTCAGCCAACACTAACCACAGTTTCATGCTGTTGTGGAAACCCCTGCCCAATCTCCATAGTGATCGACCTGATCAGGGCTATTCTGTCCACCTTTCACGTTATTCTATACAAAGCAGACAACCTACCAACCTTCCATGGCACTCCTCTTGCAGTGAGCATCGTCTAAAATCCTCAGCAGTGCCCAAGCTCCCACAGGCTACATCATCACAGCTTCTAGTGAGATTATGCATTACAGCACCATATTTTTAGGTCCACAACAATCCAACCAGTGGACCCTGAGAAGACCATATCCAACTTGCCCTCCAAATAATGGAATACTGGTTCACTAGGGAAAGAGTTAAACCACAGGAGGATAAAATGGTAGGCCAATTTCATAGTGAAATTAGTCACAGGAAGTTTGAAAACACATTACTACAAGTCTCCCAGAGAAAGTCAGTGCTCTTCGACTCCCTGAAAAATGACACCTGGTTCCTCTAAAACAATGTAACACACACACAGCAATCAGCCCCAACAACCTCAATGAAAAAACAGGAGGGAAAAAAAGTCAATGGCAAAAGATGCCCTGAACCTAACCACATGTATAGAAGCAGACATTTATATGCCAGAAAGGAATTTTCAGAATGCTGCTTGGAATCATACAGGATATTAGGGAAACAATACAGGAAAAGAGTAGAATGATAGAGGAAATAATATTCATACACTAAAGGGAAATAAAAAAGCTTAGGGATGAAATAACAAAAACAAACAGTAGATTCACATACTTCACTAATTAATTGGAGGAAACATATTGCACCAGTGACCTAGAGGATAGCCAAACAGACTTTAACAAACACAAACAAAAATCTAATAAGATCATCAGAGATACTGAAGAGAATGTCTGCTGTTATGAAGAGGAAAAGCATCAGAATAATTTGATTACCAGAAGAAGATTCAAAAAGAAGTTATCTGCAACAACAGAGAATTTTTAGAGGAAAAATTCCTCAGCTTAATGAAGGGAAACCAGGCAACCAATCAGGAGGCCGAAAGAACACCAGCCAGACTGAATCCCAAGAAGGCACATAATAGTTAAACAGTTCAACTTTGAGGAAAAGGAGAAACTCAGGAGAGCAGTTTGGGGAAAAAAAATGACATATAAAGACTCCCAAATAAGAATATGCTCAGATTTATCAGCAGACATTCTGAAGAAAATAGAGTGCAGTAATATATTCCCAAAATGAAGGAAGATAATGCAAACCCAAGAATACCCAGCCAAATTATCTATCAAGCTAGATGAAGAAGTAAGAGTTTTCCCAGACAAGAAAAAACTCAAAGAATAAATTAGAAGAAACTCAGGCATACAAAAGATGCTTGCTGGGCAGAAGAACACTTATCAAGCATAATTAAGAGACTGCCACATAGACCAACTGTACCCAGAGGGCAACAAAGAGAAAACAGCCCCAAAGATAGGATTAGTTTAAGGGTGAAATAAGTCAAGAATGACCAACCCTCACACACACATGCACAACACACTGAAAATAAAGGGAGGTAGGGAAGCACCAAACACAAACAGTTTAAGATGACATCACATATACCACAGATAATAACCCTAAGTATCATTGGACTGAATTCAGGAATTAAAAGACTGAGGCTAGAAAACAAAACCCATCAATCTGCTGCCTACAGGACACACATCTCAAGAATACAGACAAAAAGAGTCTGAGAATCAAAGGTTGGGGAAAGGCATTGCAAGCAAACAACACTTCAAAAAAGAGCAGGGGTATCATCCCAGTCTGGGATAAAATTGACCTCAAAACGCAAAGCATTTAAAGAGATTAGGAGGGACACTATACAATGCTCAAGGGAACAGTACGCAATGAACCAATAAGCATTTTAAACATATAATCCCGAATCAGAGACCTACTGAATATGCCAACTAAACACTTCAAAAGATGAGAAAAGAATTCACGGCCTCAACAATGATACTGGGCAACTTCATTATACCACTCTCGGATATGACCACAGAAGAGGAGATTAAAAGAAAAAGTAGCACCCTTTACAATAGCCAAGCACAAATTGAAATATCTAGGGATATACCTGACTAAAAGAACAAAAGATCTCTCTGAGGAAAATTACAGAACACCATTACAAGAAATTAAGAGTAACCTCAACAAATGGAATAATATCCCATGCTTGAGAATCAGAAAACTCCATATAAAAAGATGTCAGTTCTACCCTAGGCACTATATAATTGTAATGCAATTCTCATACAGTTTGCTTAATCTTTCTTCAAAGAAATGGAAAAAAATGATGATCAACTTCATATGGAGAGGGAAGAAGACCAGAGTTAGCTTAAGAAGGACACATTGGAAGGGCTTGCTTTATCTGATTTTAGCACATATTATACAGCCACAGTGGTCAAAACAGCATGGTTTTGGCATAACGATAGATACTCAGAACAATGGAAAAGAACTGAAAACCCAGGAATAAAATCATCAGCATACAGACAACTGAACTTTTATAAGGGCCCCCCAAAAAGCAAATGAAAAGCAGATGCCCTCTTCAACAAGTGGTTCTGGAAGAAATAGATATCTAATAATGAAGCAAGACACTTACCTCATAACATGCACAAGAATTAACATACAGTGCACCACAGACCTCTTAGTTAAACACCAAAATATTATGGCCATCAATGAGGAAATTGGTAACAACCTGAGAATTTTGACACAGGAAATACTTAGGCTATCAAAAATAGGGAGACCAAAAATACAGAGGAGGCAGAAAATGACAAGTGGGATATACTGAAGATAAAACCCCTGTGTGCATAGAAAGAATTCACCAAGAGAGTATTTATTAAGAGAGTATTAAGAGAGTCTGCGGACTGGCAAATCAATTCTAGCAATGACACATCAGACAAAGGGCTTATTACTAAACTCTAAAATGTCTGATAGCTTCCAAAAATACAAAACTAAATTGGTGTTTCATGATACTCATCTTCCCGACACCATCATTGAAGACAAAAGTGGCGAAGAAAGCTGATGGTGCCTGGCTATCAAAGATATAGCGTCTGGGGTCTTATAGCCTACAAAGTAAACAAGCAGTCCTCTAGCTCAGAATCAACAGACTCTACATGGAAAAAAGCAAACCAGCCTGAATGACCATGAGGTGTTAAAGGGATACGTTATCTTGCATCAAAGAACTAAAAATCATAACATCGCAAGCCCATCTTCCTGATATGATTGCTAAAGTCAAAGATGGGCATAATCAAATGTGGTGAAGGATGATGATGGTACCTGGCTATCAAAATTTATAGTGTCTGGGGTCTTAAAGGCTTGAAAGTAAACGAGGGGTCATGTAGCTCAGAAGCAACAAAGTCCACATGGAAGAAGCACACCAGTCTGTGTGATCATGAGATGTCAAAAGGATCAGGTACCAGGGACCAAAGATCTAGAAATTATATCATTATAAATGAGGGGAGTACAGATTGGGGACCCAAAGTTCATCAGCATGTGAAGCGACATCTCCGTACAGAAGGGTGGCTGGGAGAAGAGCCAGTAAGGGTACAGTGTAGCAACAAGGAAATATGCAACTTCCCTCTAGTTCTTAAATGCTTCCTCCCTCCCACTTTTATGATCCCAATTCTAACTTATAAACCCAACTAGACCAGGGGGTGTACAGTTGTACAGACAGAAGCCGAAAACAAGAAAAATTCAGGACGGATGATCCCTTCAGGACCAATGGTGAGAGTGATGATACCAGGAGGGTGGGCGGGAAGGTGGAGTAGAAAGGGAGAACAAATTACAAGGATCTATATCCAACCTCCTCCCTAGAGTATAGACAACAAGGAAGTGGGTGACTGGAGACATCAGATAGAGTACAATATGACAAAATAGTAATAATTTATAAATTATCAAGGATCCATGAGGGAAGGGGAGTGAGGAAGGTGGAGAAATATGAGGAACCAATACCAAGGGCTTAAGTAGAAAAAAA
>PVJH01034979.1:0-20118 GCA_004026705.1 Nesogale talazaci
ACCAGCCACAGCTGCCTGTCTTCACCTGCTCTCTGTGCAATGGCTCCGAAGGCATCTGTTTCTACCCGTCACTGTCACAGAAAACCTCACACCCACTGCCATGGAGTGCCTGAGAGGCCTAGAGACCTCGCCGTCTATCTGAGGGCAGACGGCCTCCTCTATCCCCCAAGAAGCACTGGGTGGGTTTTGGGGCAGGGACCCCAGGGCTCCTTCTCACCAGAGTGTCCCATAGCCACCACATTACAGACCTGCAAGATCAGAAGATTGAGGAACAGGCAGCTAGAAGTGGAGCTTATGCCTGATTCCCAGGTCCTTCCTCTGTCCCGCATGTCAGAGGGCCTCCCTGAGGCGCTAGACACAGCCCTGCTCCGGCCAACAGGTCCTGGATGGACCCAGTTCTTTTTCAATCCTGGGTCTACGGGTCATTCCACCACAAAGTCACAACCCCTGATTCTCTCTTCTCCTCTCTCCCCCTCCCCCAGCAATTCTTTGTATGGAGACTTACTGTGTCATCACCCGTTTGGCAGATCGGGAAAGTTGGGGACAGATGTGCCCGGTTCCTTTCTGGAACTCCCAGGCAACTGCTACTCAGACCCTTCTCCCAGGACTGGGAAGCTGCCCTCAAGGCCTTTGAGTCCTGGGAAACCTGCAAGGTCAGAGAAGCCGATAGAACGCGGGCCGCGCCGGCATGCACTCCTGCGAATCACCACCAGGCAGCGGTGCCTGCCCGCGGCTCAGAGCCACGCGTTCAGAAAGGCGGACCTGTGCACCCCTGCGGAGATGCCACGCGAGTGCGCTCGCTCCTCTCCTCCCCCTCCCACCTACAGCCTAGCAGCCAATGCTGTGAAGGGCAGTCAAGTCCCGTCTGACTCATTCTTTCGGAACAGAACTGCACTTCTTAATGTTCGGTGCCTGGTTTTTCACAAGTCCCTGGCCAGGTGTTCAAGGCATCGTGAAAGTAGCGGTCAAACAGGGGACACACTGGATCCATAGAGACCCTCTAGGCACAGGCACAGCCTTACGTTGTCCAAGGCTGTAAACCATCATCCCCCCCGGTCCCCCAGGGAGTTGCTGGTGAATTTGAACTGCTGACCTGGGCCTTTAGTCACCCCACAGAGGGCCTGGGCTGAAGCTGGAGAGGGTGGCAGGAACTCCATGGCCAAGCAGGGTCACCTGGGATTCTGAGCAGAGTGCAGCTTACGGGCTGAGTCACGGGGCAGTGTGCCTTGACCTCCCAGACATCCTCGGAGTGAGAGAAGACTCCTCCAGGGACAGGGCTCAGACACTAGGGGAGTTCAGCAGGAGCACCTCCCCAAGTCCTCCCCCACTCACTGAGGAAGCAAGACCAACAGACAAACGCATGACGCCTATCTAATGAGCTAGGCATATTACTGGTATTGCATCTTGCACATGGCCGCTGGCCTCTCCCACCAGAAGGTAAGCCCCACGTGGGAAGGTGGTGCATCAGTTCTGTGTTCTGCTGTCCCTGGCTTAGCCTGGGGTGCTGGAGCAGGCTGGATACTCAGGCCAACACGGTAGAGAGAGTGGACACAGCCCAAAGTTTCCGGAGGGCCTCTGGGATTCGATGGGCCTGCAGTTTCGCACATCCTGAACCTGGGATGGTGTGTGTGTGTGTGTGTGTGTGTGTGTGTGTGTGTGTGCGTCCTTCCCAGAAGTGAGCATGGTCTGATCTTGGTCCTCTTCTGGCCTTCATCTCCTGTCCTGGTCTTGTTCGCTGCCTCAAGTCGACTCACACCCACAGAACGAAACACTGCCCAGTGCTGTGCCTGAGCTCATGGATGTAGCCGCCGTGTCAGTCCATCTTCCCCAGGACGTCCTCTCTTTCTGCTGCCCTTCGGCTTTACCCAGCACGATGCCCTTCTCCAGGGACTGGTCTCTCTTGACAGCACGCCCGAAGTTCACGAGATAGGGTCTCACCGTCCTTTCCTCTAAGAAGCTCTCTGGCCTTACTTCTTCCCACACAGGCAGGTTTGTCCTCGTAGCAGCTCCTGGGACTTCACAGAGTCTCCTCCAGCCCCACAGGGCATGGCACGCACGCCTCTTCTGCAGAGGGAGCATCTCGGGGGCTCCAGGGGAGAGAGCAAGGGGCTGCCATGGGAGCAAAGTGCTGCCCTTGAATGTCCCCATGTCATGCCTGCCCTTCTCCTTCTGATCAGTCTGCCACAGGGACCATGGCGTGGCTGCCCCTTCCCTCCCAACACCCAACCAAAAGCCCCGTCACAGCAGCGGAAAGGGAGCCTGCTCTAGAGGCAGGTTCCAGCAAGGACTGCAGCAAAGGGTCTCCAATGAGAGGCTGATGGGGCCTCGTGTTCTCAGGGGGGAATTGGCTTCCGCTGTTCTCCTTAATGACTTGGGCGAAGCTGGGGAGCCTCTGGAGAAAGAGAGGGGCTCCTTCAGGGTCATCCAGACCCTGCTGACAGCAAAAGGGGGTCTCTGAAAGCAACCTCAAGATGAGTTGTGCAGTGAGGGGGTGCGAGGGGGCAGGAGGCCATTCCCTAGAACACAGACACACACACAGGCCTGCACACACGTGTTGCCTGGGAAGTGAGAGCAGAGCCTCACACTCAGAAGGGAACAAGCCTGTGGAGTATGCTTTCCGAGGCTGGGGCTTGGCTGGGTGCCTCATACTCCAGCCCCTCCCCCTCCCATCATCCGAGGGTCTGCGTGGGAGTGAGGGCTCTCTGTGCATCCAACCAAGTCCCAGAGAGAATCTCTTCATCAACTTTTATGGAGGGAATGGACAGGTCTCAATGAGGGTCCCGCTCCCGCTTCTGGGCTTCCACCTGTCACTGTGATATATGGATCATGTTGTGGTGACCGTTTCCTTTGCCCTCCCATGTCCTTTGAAATCCCTGAGTCTCAGCATACCCGCAGACCCCATCATGACCTTGTCCAAATGATAGCCCTCCGCCATATGCATTGCCTTTGTCTAAGACTTAATAAACGTCCTGCTTAACATATCTTTAAAGATCAAGGATGCGTCAGCAGGAGAAGAAATGGACCTATGGAAACCAGGGGAGAACAACACTGGAAGTCAGAGGATAGGTGCTATGCCTTCTACTCACTGTAGCTCTGGCAGCTCACCAGACACATGGTAGATGAACAATAAACATCTGTCAGGTGAAACACGACTCAGAGTCCAAGCTTCCTCAACAACAGATTGTATTGTCAAAATTGGAGTATTTGTACTAATTTGAATAGACCCATCGTCAGATGCACGATTGAAATGTGATTAATCATCTGTAATTTAGAAATATACCAGGTCCAGATGTGTTGGGCAGTTGATGTATTTTTTATCAGAAATTCTGAGCTAGTTCTGACTCACAGTGATCCTATGTTCAACAGAGGGAAATGCTGCCTGGCCCTACACTGTGCTCACTGGAGCCCATTGTAACGTCACAGTCAAATGTGTCAAGTCACCTTGGGTGGAACTTCCTCACCTTCTTTCATGGCTCCAAATTGTTCCAGCCTCAGGCACAAACCACTAGTTCAAGATTCAAACAGCCAAAGGGTTCCTTTTTTTACTTCAGTATGTCAAGTGCCCCTTAGGCAAAGCAAACGTCCTGAGTACGCCAAAGCACTGGGTGGGGCTTATCTTTTCAGAGTCTTTTTTTTTGGGGGGGGAGGGGGCATCACTGCTCTCCTCCGGCGGTGGGAGTAGGAGGCCCAGCCCCACTGCTGGAATTGAACCTCCGTCCCAGTGGGCCGCAGTCCCGCGCACAACCACTGCACCACCGGGGCTCAGCCCCTCAGAGTCTTCTTTGTAGGCCTGCCCTAACCCTTTTCCTTTCCTTGCCTTGCCTTTCCTTTCCTTCCCTTTTTCTTTTTCTCTCTCTCTCTTTTTTACTAACCCTAGGCCTAACCCTTATAAAGATTCAAATTGATGGCTGAAACAGTGAGCTTGCAAACTCTCTCTATATACTTTGCAACAATCATTTATATCAGTCATTATATCAGTAACAACAGGCAGAAGAAAACGGTATAAACCTAGTAGATCCTAAACTCTCAGTCTTAACACAATCAAGTTCCTTTGTCTATCTTACCTTAATCCTTATCTGAACGATTCTATTGATACAAAATATGGCTTTTGGCCTCTGACTGTATGAAACCATTTTGACATTCTCAGCCATTTTTAGTAAACATCATGGCCTCTGAGAAATTCAAGGGGTGATTTTACCCACTGCGCTCAAAAATACACAGTAATCATTTTTGCCATTTTAAACAGGAATAACCAAAGAAAATAATCAAAAGTTTAACTTCCTACATTCTTTCCAGAAAACAACTCAGTCAACTGCATGGACATATATGACTTCTGACTAGCCAAAGAAGAAAAAGTACCACGAGGCAGAGGTCAAACAAGCACCCATTCTCCATCGATTTGTCTGGCCACTGACACCCAGGCCCTGGTTCACAGGAGCTAGGAGAGAAGATGAGAGCTGGCTGGTTGGTCTGAAGTTCATGACCCACTCCAAGACAGGTAGGTTTGTGAGAATTTGTGACAGGACTAGGGTCTAAAGGTGAGGTGACCAATGGGCACCCTGGTGAGGATAAGTGAGGTGGCCCAAATTGAGCTGACGAAAACCCAATCAGATGAAGAGAAGATTTTTGAACCTGTGAACTGGTGCATATTGCGGCTGACCTTATGGATGGCCTGTCGTGATTTGACCTTGCTTATGGATGCAAACTCATATTGGAGTTCCAACTGGAATGAAGACTCTTCACTTCAAAGAACATGTCTGCCTCCTCAGAGCACTGGGTGGACTGATGTAAGTGGGCCCCAAAGTGGATCCCCAAAGTGGGAAGGATAAAGGACTATAAGCTTTCATATATTGATTATGGTGTAGATGTTCACCTAACTGCAATTATTAGGCATATAATTGTTGTTCAGTTCCCTTAGAGAATATTATGTTTATATGAGGCTGGCACATATTGAATTGTATGCATTTTAGGTTTATTCTGTGCCATAGTTAGGAACAAATATGATTTTACTATTGTCTTTGTTTTTAAAATTATATATGGATAAGGAGTTGTGCAAAGGTTCATGTTGACAAGGGGTGGTGTGTTGTCGTTACATAATTTCATGTCAACTTGGTAGAGTGAAGGGTAACAGTATGTCAATCAAGTCACTGCCTGATTGATGCCTCCTTGGGGGCATGGACCTCTCATGAGGATTCTGGGTGACTGAAAATACCAAGAGTAGGGTCAGGCCCACTTCAGTCCTCAAAGTGACATCTTTGCTTTTTAACACTTCAAGAGGTCTTGGTAACAGATTGTCCCAATGTTATACTTTATCTGATTTATTGATTTCTGCTTCTGTGGGCTTGGATCATGGATCCAGGTAAAAGGAGTTCTTTGACAACTTGAATAAAATATGATCTTACTGCTATCAAGTTGAGGTCAACTCATGATGACCCAATAGGACAAGGTGGAACCGACCTGTGGGTTTCTTTCGGGGACTAGAAAGCCCTGTCTTTCTCCCAAGGAGAGGCTGGTGGTTTCAAACTGAGGACCTTTGGGTTTGCAGCACAACTCCTGACCACTATGCCAAAGGTATATGATAAAATGCGAGGAAACAGAATTTTGGTATTCTATGATGTCAGCCAAGATACAGCTGATATCAGCATCCATATTTCTCCTTCCACATCCTCTTCTGAATTTGGCTTGCTCCCTGTGAATATACTGCTGCAAGTGCTTCGAATTATCTTCAGCACAAGTGCATCTGTGTGATCGGAATGATCACATTGGATGGTTTTGTCTTCTGGCGGATCACTTTCTAGAAACAACGAGTGGTTCTTGCTATGCGCTTCGTGTCTCAGTTCTGACTCACAGCGACAAATCGACATAATACTGCCGGTGCTGTGCCGCTCTCACCGTCGTCGCGAGGTGTGAGCCCACCGTCGCAGCCGTGGTGGGTCTCTCTCTGAGGCGCTTCCTCTTTTACTGCCTCTATGTTTCCAAGCATGGTGTCTTTTTCCAGGGACCGGCCTCTTCTGATACTCGTCCAGAGTAAGGGAGACAGACCCTCGCCACTTGCTTCTAAATAGCATTCTGGCGGTGCTTCTTCCAAGACAGATCTACGCGTGCTTTGGCAGTCTTCCATGGTCCTTTCAATACCCAACAGCTCCTTTAGTCAGATGAACTGATTCGTCTTCAGTCTGCTTTATTCAATGTCTAACTTTCTTTGTTGTTGTTGTTGTTGTTGTTGTCCTCTTCCTCCTCCTTTTCGAGCATGGGGTGGGTGTGTGCATGTGGGGGGGGGGGGTCAGGGGTCTCCTCCTGGGCCACCTGCTCATCTGCAGCCTGGGACCTGCTTTCACAGACTTATAAGAGCTCCCTCCTCAATGTCCAACTCTCATAGGCAGATGAGGCAATTGAAAATACCATCATCTGGGTCACGGGCATCTTGTCCTTAAGGGGACTTGCCTTCCAGCACGTTAAAGGGATCTTATGCACAGACTTACCCAATGTCATGTTTGTGTCCTTTGGTCTCCTGCCTGCTGCTTCCTTGAGCATTGATTGTGGATCTAGGACAATTAAATCCTTGACAGCTTCAGTGATGCTACCTACGGACCCAGTTGTGAGGATTTTGTCTCCTTTACACTGAGTTGGACTCCGTCCTGAAGGTTGCCTGATCTTCATCAGCAAGGGCTTCAAGCCCTCTTCATTTTCAGCCAGCAAGGTTATGTCTTTAGTATATGAAAACTTGCTAGTAAGCCATCGAGGCTCTGATTCTGATGTCACATTCTTCTTCTTTTTTTCTCTCTCATGTCACTGCCCTGGTGGGAGTAGGAAGCCCAGCCTTGCTCCTAGAGAGCTGCTGGATTTGAACCGCCAACCCTGTGGGCTGCGGTCCCACACACAACCCCTGCGCCACCAGGGCTCAGCTCACATTCTTCATTTAGTCCAGCTTCTCTGATTATTTGCTCAGCACACAGATTGAAAGAGGATGGTGAAAGTGCACATCCTAGGCTCACATCTTTCCTCATTTAACCCAGGCAGTCTTCCCTTGTTCAGTTCAGGCAACAGCTTCTGGATTTATGGAGTGTGCCCAAATACAATGAAGTATTCTGGAATGCTCATTCTTCTCATTGTCACCCATCGTTGGTTATGACATGCACATTCAGATGCCTTCGCATAGTCAGCCTATCTCTGATATGCCCTGCTTTGATCAAGGTTCATTGAATGACAGCAATGACATTCCTTGTGCACATCCTCTTTTGAATCCAGCTGGACTCTGGCTGCTTCCTGTTCCCTGCGGGTGTGCTGCTGGATGGTCTTCAGCACAATTTTACTTGCGTGACGTCACTGATAGTGTTCTATAATTTGTGCAGTCTATGGGGTCAACTTTCTCTGGAATGTGTACAAATATGAATCTCTTCTAGTCAGTTGACGAGGTACCCATCATTTAAATTTCTTGGCATCGACTAGTGAGTGTTTCCAGTTCAGTGGTGGGATTCAAATAATTTAGTAACCAATTTGCTGCCCTAATGACTGTTTTAAGTATAAAAAGATGATATACTGAAGGGTATTTTATTATTTCATGCAGTTAATACTTAAATAAGAATAAATAATGCACAAAGCTAGATTATAAGGGTTTTAAAATATTTATGAAAATATGAAATAATCCCTGACAAACAACAACTGCTGTTTAAGATATTTCCATATTGCTTCTTAATTGACATCCTTACTAGCAATATTCTTCACATTTATCAGAGCATGATGGGCTATGTGATTATCCTAAACCATCTTTTCATTGTACGAGTGGGATTCCCTTTCTTTAGAGGCAGGTCAGTTAGATAACAGTCCTGGTGTTCGATATATAAGAAACAGGTGACTTCTCTTCTCTGAATGTATTATGTTCATCTTTGAAAAACCTCTTTTCCCTTCTGCTGAACTTAGAGCGATTGTTCTGACAATACTTTTACCTCTTTGATCACTTCCACTCATAATATCTCACGGGAATGGAAAGCGTAACACAAGCTGAAACAAATGACACCATGTCACTTTCTGGTTGTTTGTCACTTTCTTTTTTTTTTTGTGGGCATCACTGCCTCTGGTGGTCATGGGCACTACCCAGCCACCGCTGGATTTGAACTGCCAAGCCTGCGGGCTGCAGTTCCGCACTCAACCACTTACGCCACCAGGGCTCAGCCTCACTTTCTTTCTTCAAGTGATATGTTTGTTTAAGAGGTAACAAGCACAAAGGAATAAAAATATATTTCATCAAAAGTATAATGAGTTCCATGAAATGATTAAGCATATATTACAAGCATAGTTCATCTAATTTTTTATAACCCACGAACAAAATTAACTCATGCAGATGAACCTTTAAAAAGAGTAAGGAATGGGCTGAGCCCCGGTGGCGTAAGTGGTTGAGTGCGGGACTGCGGCCGCGGGCTTGGCGGTTCAAATCCAGCGGCGACTCTCAGGAGCAGCGCTGGGGAGCGCCCACGACCACCAGAGGCAGTGAGGCCCAAAAAACAAAAAAGAGTAAGGAATGTAAATTTGTCATTTTCATCTTAGAGAGAACCCTGATCCCAAGTATCATTTTAACAACTGGTTCACTGATTCAACCAAAATCGTAGGGCTCTGCTGAATGCGGTGTGAACTGGTTGACTCGCACCACTGCCTCCAGAGCGTCACCAGCTTATTGATCCACTTTAATTGACATTCTGCTAATTGTTCATGCCTTGTTTTTCTCTCATGCCTCCACTGCAGCTTGGACTTCTGTCCTCACATGTTATCTCTTGCAATGGCTGAGTGTCGACTGGTCCTTTTTGTTACGACTCTGTGGATTCCTTTTATCTTCTTTTGGTACTTCCTGCATGGTTCAGTACTTTGTCCATAGAATCTTTTAAAATTTTAATTGGAGTTTTGCATTTTTCTTAGCTCTTTCCATTTTAGTTATGCTGAGCATGCTTTTCTTCTTTGGTTTTCTAATGTCAGTTCTTTGCACATTTCATGATAACGTTTTACTCTTTTCTTGAGGTGCCCTCTGAAATTCCCTGTCCGCCTCTTTGACTTCATTATTTCCTCCATTTGCCTCTGCTACTCTAAAAGCAACTTTCGGAATCTCTTGTGAAGGTTTGATCTTTTCTTTCTTTTCTGTCTTTTTAATGACCTGTTCCTTTTTGCATATATGATGCTCTTGATGTCATCCTACAGCTCATCAGGTCTTCTGCATTAATGTTCAATGTATCCAATTTATTTTTGAGATGTTCTTGAAATTCAGGTGAAATATATTCAAGGCCATATTTTGGTTCCCAGGGACTTGTTTTAATTTTCTTCAGCACTAGCTGAATTTACATATAAGCAATTGATGGTCTGCTCCACAGTCAACCCCTGGTCTCATTGTCTCTTTTCACAGATGTAGTCAACCTGATTTCTGGGTATTCTTTCTGAAGAAATCCACACATACAGTCTTCGTTTATAATGTTGAAAAAGTTGTTAGTGATGAAGTAGTTGGTGGCCTTGAAAAATTCTATCATATGATTTCCCACTTCATTTCTATCACAAAGACCATATTTTCCAACTACTGTTCTTTGTGTCCAACTTTCTAATTCTAATCATCAATAATCATCAATGCATCTTGTTTGCATGCTTGGTCAATTTCAGACTCAAGAAGTTGAAAAATTCTTTATTTTCTTAAACTCTAGCTTTAGTGGCTGGTCCATAAATTTGAATAGTAATTATATTGACTAGATTTCCTTGTATGTGGATAGATGTTATCTTATCACAGACAGCATTATACTTCAAGATGGATCTTTTTCTTTTTAAAATCATTTTATTGGGGGCTACTACAACTCTTACCACAATCCATCCACTCATCCATTGTGTCAAGCATATTTATACATGTGTTGCTGTCCTTATCAGTCTCAAAATATTTTCTTTCTACTTGAGTCCTTGGTATCAGCTCATTTCCGCCCTTCCCTGCCTGTCTTCCCTCCCTCATGAACCCTTGATAATTTATAAATTATTGGGTTTTTTTTCATATCTTACACTATCTGATGTCTCTCTTCACTCACTTTTCTGTTGCTCATCCCCCAGAGAGGAGGTTATATGTACATCCTTGTAATTAGTTCCACTTTTGTACCCCACCTTCCCTCTGCCCTCCTGATATTACCACTCTCACTACTGGCTAGGAGAGGTTCATCTATCCTGGGTTCCCTGTGTTTCCAGTTCCTATCTGTATCAGTGTACATCCTCGGGTCTAGCTGGATTTGTAAGGTAGCATTGGGATCATGAAATGGGGGGAGCATTAAAGAACGAAAGGAAAGTTGTACATTCCATCAGTGCTTTACTACACCCTGACTGACTTGTCTCCTCCATGTGATACTTCTGTAAGGGGATATACAGTTGCCTGCAGATGGGTTTTAGGTCCCCACTCTGCACTCCCTTTCTTTCACAATAATATGATTTTTTTGTTCTTTGATGCCTGCTACCTGATCTCATTGACTCCTTGTGATTACACAGGCTGGTGTACTTCTTCTATGTGGGTTTTGTTACTTCTGAGCTAGATAGCCATTTCTTCAAGCCTTTAAGACCCCAGATGCTAAATCTTTTGATAGCCAGACACCATCAGCTTTCCTCACCACATTTGCTTATGCACCCACTTTGTCTTCAGCAATTGTCGGGAAAGTGAGCATCATGGAATGCCAGTTTAATAGAACAAAGTGTTCTTGCATTGAGGGAGTACTTAAGTAGAGGCCCAATGTCCATCTTTTACTTTAATGCTAAACTATAAATACACGCACATAGAGCTATTTTCCCATCGTCATATATAAATATTTACATATGTACATGCCTCACTTTGGCCTCTATAAATACCTGTGTTAGTCTGGCTAAACTAGAGAAACAAATACATAGAGACACATATGGATATAAGGAAAAATTTATATACAAGAGGAATGGGACATTGAGAAAGCATCCCAGCCCAGTCCAGTTCAAAGTCATAAGTCTGATATTAGCCCATATACCTGATATCACTCTATAAAGTCTCCTTCCGACTCATGAAGTCACAGGCCAGTGAGTGTAGAGTGCCGGTGCCGGCAGGGGTTTCCTCATGGCTCCTTGTTTCCAGGGCTCAAGGTCGATCAACAGCATCCAGTGGTGGTAGAAGCAACTCAGCGCTGGTGGGGGTCTCCACGTGGCTTCTTCAGGTTCAAATGTCTGGTTCCCTTAGGGTAAGGCCATGTGGCTTCTCCTCTGGCTCCTCCAGCTCCTCAGGTGCTGCTATCTGGTCTTGTCCATAATTCATTGTCTCGGAGAGTAACTCCCAACAACTGGGGAGATAGCTTCTCATCTCCATGAGGGAAATATTGCAAGATTTCCCAGAAGTCTCAAGAGAAAGTCATGCTCCCACGGAGGCCTCACTGGCTACTCAAGGGCTATCTCCAGATTAACAGGCTAGACTCCACCCCCACATCTCAATCATGAAATTAACAGAAGCACAGGACCGCCACAAACACCCTTTGCCTCCTAGTTCTTTCTTCTGTTGCCTTTTACTTTCTTCTTGTCCCACTATCATGCTCAGCCTTCATTTGGGTTTCAGTAATTCCTCTCGGTTACATTGCCCTTGATCAAGCCCTACTAAGCCTCCTCCCACCTTCTTGCCACCGATTTTGGATCACTTGTTGTTCCTTTGTCCCTAAGTTTGTTAGCACCACTTCCTTTCCCCCACCTCCCCTCTCCCAAGAGCCCTCAGAACCATCGGTCCTGTTGTTTAGTCCTCTAGACTGTTTATCCAGCTCATGTTGTCTAGACAGGCCTGCAGAGATAACAATATGCACCAAAAGAAGACTGAGCAAAGCAACAAAACAAAGCAAAAACAAACCCCAATGACACACAAAAGAAAAGCCTGCAAATAGCTCAAGGTCTGTTTGTTGACCTTTAGGAGTATTTTCCAATAGAGTCTGATGGAGTGTTATGCCCTGGCCCCAAAGTCTGTTCTTGGTATTCCCTTGGGACTTCACCGCTCTGTTCCCCTTGCTGTTCTGTTGCATTCCCTTAGTGTTTTGCCTCAGTGTGGTTGGGACAGATCGGGTGCAATTCCCACACTGGGTCTCCAATGTTGTCCCCTGTAGGGCTATGGGTCACTGAGGGATGTCATGTCTCCTAGTCGGTCCAGTCATATGATTCTCTTTGTGCATTGACTGCTCTTAGCAGGGATATCATCCTGAAGGCCTGGTGGGCTGCACTCTTTTCCTTCCCCTTTATTTGTTCCCATGTGCTCTGATCAGTCAAGTCCCTCTTACTGAGCTGTAGCTTCAGTGCCGTTCTTGGAAGTATGTTCTTCTGTGGGGAGGGACAGCTCACATAGTTGGAATTGGGACTGACACCTCCCTGTGGAATTGCCAACTGCCAAGTCAGTAGTTCAAAACCACTAGCCACTGCAAGGGAGAAAGATGAGGCTTGTCTCACAAACTCACAGGGGCAGTTCTACTCTGTCCTATAGGCACACTGTAAGGCAGAATCGATTTGATTGCAGGGAATTGGAATGAACACAGATGGAGCTCTGTGATTGGCCAGATAACTGTCTTCCAAGTTTCTTGGCATAGAGGTATGATCATGTCTAGCCTTGCATCTATTTGTTGAAACATTGCAATTGGTATTCTGTCCAATTCCCGGCTTCATGTCGATATGTTGCATTCATATTCAAGATACATCTTAAAATGTCCCTTTTTAAAAACGAGTTTTACTGGCACACACTTTGCATGTCATACAATTTAATTGTTCAGCCACGTTAATAATGTTATTTAATGTTAATAATGTTAATAATGTGATGATGACTGCAGAACCTTTCTTCTAGAATATGCCACTCCCAGCATAGTAAATAATTGTTTGATGAAAAATGGCCAATGCTGGTCCAATTTAGCTCATCGAAGTCTAGAATAGCAATCATTATGTGTTACGTTTCACTCAGGATCTCTTCCAGGGCTCTTTGATTCATCCTTTGTACATTCTAAGTACTAATAGATGTTCACAGTCATTTCTTCCCCTTTTGAGTCATGACTCGTCATCAAATGAAGGTCTCCCAAGCTAGACTTCACCATGTCATTGTGGTCAGTTGAGTCTACTTTGAGAAGGCGGATCAACTTCAGATTTTGAGTGGTGTCTAGCTGGGGGGCTCATCTCCCAGCACTATATCGGATGACGTTCCACCGTTATTCAAGAGTTCTTCAGTATCTGGCCATGTTCCTCTGCGACTCATGAGGTTTCTGGTGACTAATTCTTCAGAAGTGAGCATCCCATTCCTTCTTCACAGTTTGTTCTCAGTGTGGAATCTCTGCTGAAACCTGTTCACCTTGGGTGACCTTGCTGGTATTTGAAATACCAGGGACATAGCTTCCAGCACCATAGCACCACGGTCACCACAGTATGACAAATCGACAGACACATGGTGGTACAGTGGACTATCTGTTGAATTGCTAACTTCCAAGTCAGTAGTTCAAAACCACTCTCCACTGTAAGAGGGAAAGATGAGACTCCTATAAAAAGTTGCAGCTTCACAAACTGTGTCCTGTAGGGTCACTGTGAGTCAGAATCAATTTGACGGCAGGGAATTGGACTGAACACAGATGGAGCGCTGTGATTGGCCAGATAACTGTCTTCCAAATTTCTTGGCATAGATGTACGATCATGTCCAGCACTGCATCTATTTGTTGAAACATTACAATGGATATTCTGTCAATTTTAGGAGTCTTGTTTTTTGGTAACATTTAGGACTTCTAATACTATCGGTCTTGATCATTTATTACCTTCTGAAATGGGTGACTATTAGCCAATTGCTAATAAGTTACTCTGAGTATTCTATCCTCTGTTGCTGCATCTTGAATCATTCAATCTCCTCTGGTGGTTGTGGGAACTACCCAGCCTTGCTCCTAGAGAGCCGCTGCTGGATTTGAACTGCCAAGCCCTTGGGCCGCAGTCCAATACTCAACCACTACGCCACCAGGGTTCACCCATCAATCTCCCTTAAAAATAAGTTTTATTAGCATATGAATCACATACCAAACAGTTCATAATATGTGTAAACATTAAAAAAGAGTCATGTGATCATCACTGCAATCAGTTTTAGAACATTTTCTTCATTCTTGTATTATTAAGTCCCCATTTCACCCCCACTCCAGCCTCCCCTGTCAAAACCCTATAAAACCCAGTTACTGTCTCTATAAATGTACAGATTCAAGGCTCCATATAAAGAAAAGTAAACACAAACACATCCACAATAAAATACAGAAAACCTCAATTAAAAAGGAAGGAGAAAATAATAAAAACTAAAGCAAATTTAAAATGAATTAGAAGGGAGAACAAATGGTAGAGTTCATTTTTAAACTAACGATATCACTGGGAATCCACTTTTCACTGCATTCTGTCTGATAGTAATGCTATTCATATGCCTGGAGACTGTCATCAGAGGGACTTCTTCGGAGGTTTCATCCACATGGGAGCCTGCAAATAGATTTTGGACTTTCACTGTCATCCATAGCTTCTGCACACTGGGTGTTCACACTTTCAGTTCTGATAGTATTCCTTCCTCGGATTTGAATTTTGTTATTTACAATCCTTGGATCACACAGGCTGGGGTGCTGCTTCCATGCAGACTTAGTTGATGCCTCACTTAGAGGCTGAAGAAAAGTCTTTAAGACCCCAGACACTGTTCTTTCTGATCGCCTGACACCATCTGATTTCTTCACCACACTTTGGGATAAGACTCTTATCTTCAGTGATCTCTTCATGAGGGTGAGGATAGGGTAGAGGCATGTTATGAAAGCGAATTGTTGGCTGAGCCCTGGTGGTGTAGTGGTTGTGTGCGGGACTGCAGCCCACAGGGTGGATGGTTCAAATCCAGCAGCAGCTCTCCAGGAGCAAGGCTGGGCTTCTTACTCCCACCAGGGCAGTGATGCCACCAAAAAAAAGAAAAAGTGAATTGTTCTAAAGTTAGGGCAAGCCCCAAATTCACTTATATATCTATGGTCTATATATATCTCTGGTTTCCTTTAGAGACATCATTATCATTTTAAAGTAGGAAATATTATCAATCATCCCCTTGGGGCATAAGTTAATTCTATTGATAATGTCATTAATTTAGCCAGTGGTATAGAATTTAAAGCACTATTGACAGAGGGAAACTGTGCGTGTCGAATTGGCTTTTCAGGCAGCAATACATGAATTGTTGGCTTGTGCAGACTGGACACTATCTATGTGAACCATGAGCGCGGGGGTTGGGGATAGGGCAAAACTTTCAGTAACATCCATTCCCAAAGGCAGAAACGTGCCTGCCAACGAACACATGTTGTTAAAAAAAAACCAAGAGAGCATTCAAACATGAGCCTATGGGAGTCCTGTGTCACCATTCATTGGATACCCTCAAAGCAAGGGGTCCAAACCAAAATCTAATGGCCACCAACTCCCCGACCTTGGGATAGTGTCAGCTGCTGCTTCGCTGTCAGTATCTTGCCTATAGAATCTTTCAACATTGCAACTTGAGGCTTGAGGTTTTTTTCTTCTACTCTTTCCTTGTTCTTCCTTTTTCGTTTTCCCACTCCAGGTTAGACTTCCACCCCAGGCCATCACACCACTGCTTTGTCACTAAGAGTGGCTACCCACCCCAGCTCGCCCCTCTGTGAGAGAGAGAGGTGGCCGTCTGCTCTTGGGAAGAAGCACAGGATTAGCAATTTCTAAGGAGTCCCTAGGGGTCCAAATCATCTTGATGGCAGTGGGGGGTTTGTTCTGTCAGTTGATGTATTAACAAGGCAACATCCCTCCTTCAATCTCAGAGGCTTAGCACAGTAGTTTATCTCAGACCCAAAGAATGACCAAACAGGAATTCCCCATTGGTTGCTAGCTGTCTCCTAATGCTGACCTTAGACGCTGAGCTCATGCTCTCTGGACAGTGCAGGGACGGTGGACTGCTGAAGGATTGTATGACCCACCCCTGAAGGAGTCGCTCTCTGCCCCAGTCAACTGACTGGTTACAACTCGAAGACCTGGCGCCACCCCGGGGTGCTGGTGGTTATCGACATAGCTGAAACGCTTGCTAAATAGGATAAATAGGGTATTGGGTGTTTGGGGACTGGGGCGGTGCAAATAGTTCAGTGCTTGACTACTAGCTGAAAGGTTGGAAGTTCAAACCATCTCAAGGTACCTCAGAAGACAGGTCTAGCATTCTACTTTCAAAAAGCTACAGCGTTGAGCAATCTGATGGCACGTCAACCTGACCGCAGGCAACGACCACTTGTCATCGTGACACTGCCTGTCAGCACGGAGTCCAAAAAGAGAGAACTTAATGAGATAGCTTCTGCTTTTCCCTCTCTGAACTACATCCCCAACTATGTGAAATGGTGGGTGGGCGGAGCACAAGACTTAAAGTTGTAAATTCTTATTGCGAGGAAAGGCAGACAGGGCAGTCCTGGGATGAGGAAAGACTTGTCACCAGGCCCTGGAAACCCATCTGGAATAGATGCATAGCACTCTAGCACGTCCTCCTGCAGTGCTCCCCGGCTGGATGACAGAGCGAGAGAAAGGCAGGGTGAGAGCAAGGCAGGGCTCTGTAGAGAAGGCCGAGTATCCATCCAGGGGGACGAGGGAAGGTGGGGGACGGAGTGGGGGCACCAGGTCCATTGGGATGTGTCCCGAGTTTGTCTGGATTGGGTTACCTGGATCTTTGCTTCACAGCACTGAAAGAATGCCCACAGCAGGAGCACGTTTTGTCATCCAGGTGAGAGTTTATGAAGGGAAGGGACAGTTTCAAGTATTACAGTCTCAAAAGGGTACACGCTCTTTCTGGAAAGGGAGCCACGCCTCGCAGAAGCTGTGCTGGGGTTCACCACTGGGTACGAAAACCCACATGGAAGGACGATAGGAAAGGGGAACATGGGGAACTGGGGAGTTCCCAGAGGACAAAAGGGGGATGGGGTCCTTGAGGACCCGCAGGTGCTCACAGGTCTCCCACGTGAATGAGACTCCCACCATCTGTCTGCAGCATACACCTGAGCCAGAGCAGAGAGGAAGGAGGGACCATCAGCGGGCACAGAGGGCACCTGGGCCCCAAATGGCCCGAGCTGGCAGGCAAGCACATGGGGTGGGGGCCTGCAGCCCTTGTATTTCGGCCTTCCAGCTGGAGAGGCACAGAAGCAGACGGGCTCACTGGCTTCTCAGTTGCCAAGAGCTTAACACTGCTCCATCAAGACTTGAGAGTGAAATGCTTTAGGCTTAGGTTTCACCTGAGCTGGGGGGACGTCGTTTGCACATGCTAATTCTGCATCTTCCTTTAGGTGTCCCATGGGTGCCTGATTTCTTTCTTTTTTCTTTTTTAAAACCATTCTATTGGGGGCTTGTACAACTCTTATCACAATCCCGTGTCCACCACATTTGTATCTTTGTTGCCATCATCATTCTCAGAATGTTTGCTTTGTACTTGAGCCCTTGGTATCAACTCCTCATTCTCTCTCTCTCTCTCTCTCTCTCTCTTTCCTAAATGTTCATGTCCTTTATTAACCAGCATGTAGTTACCTGTCTTCTGGTTTGTAGAAACAGCAGAGCATTCCACACTGGCTGTAGTCAAGTCTGTCAAAGTGGCTGGCCACGAAGAACCCAGCACCACACTCATCTGAAGGGCTCTCACACTGAAGGTAGCTGATTTTGCCATTGTCATCCACCTTACAATGTTTTAAGGTGGCCAGCTCAAGCTTCTTTCTCTTCGGCTTGTTCTTCTTGGGAGCGGGGTAAGACTTCTTCCTTTTCTTAGCATCACCATGAAGTCTCAGGCCAGGATGATGCATGGACTCCTTCTGAAGGCTGTAGTCAGACAAGGTCCGCTCATTTTCCAGCAGAGATCAGCCGCTGTTGATCAGAGGATTTCCTCCCTTGTCCTGGATCTTGACCTTCACATTCTCTATGTTAAGCCAGGGTTTGACCTTGAGAGAGTGGCCTTCCTCATGAGGGTCTTCACAAAGATCTGCACCCTGATGGTGGCTCCATCACCAATGGCAGATCAGAAATCAGATGCCTAGTTTCTTTCTGACCCCCATCTTAGGGTCCTATGCAGGCATCAGGGAGAACCCCCTTTGTCTCTAATCTAGGGACCTACCTAATAAGTTCAGGATGGAGCACTGGGAGGTCAGAGGCTACAGGTGGAGTGTCGGGGAGCAATACCGGCAACTTTGCAAATATGCAGAGTCCTGTCATGGTTACACGTTGGGTGCTAGCTGTAAGGTCAGCATTCGAAACCACCAGCCCGCTCCTATGGAGAAAGAGGAGGCTTGCCACGCCCATGAGGTGTGCAGGTCTTAGACGCTCACAGGGGCAGATCTGCTCTGTCGTACACAGTTATTTGGTGTGAGTTTGGGGGAGAGATGGGGTCCTCAGAGTCACGGCCGAGAAGGTCCTCAGGGAAGACCACGCTTCAGACCTAGTGGAAGAGCGGCCGTGGTTGGGGACTCAGGGAGCATCCTGCGGGGCCAGGGTCCCCATTCTGGCCCCAAGAAGGTGCCTAGGAGGGCAAGGTACAAAGGAGAGGGAAGCTAGGAAGGCTTGGGGAGCACGTCCTGGGGATGGAAGTGCAGGAGAGACCACGAGAGAGGTAGGTGGCTGGAGCAGCTTTGGGATGCAGTCTGGGGAGGAGAAAGCGAGGAGGTCATATTAATTAGCCTCAGAGTGTCCAAGGATGTTGTGGAGCAGTGGTTCTCAACCTGTGGGTCGTGACCCCTGTGGGGGTCAAACAACCCTTTCACAGGGATCACCTGGTTCATTACAACAGCAAAATGACAGTGGTGAAATAGCAAGAAAAATCATTTTATGGTGGGGGGGGGGGTGTCACCACAACCTGAGGGACTGTACAGAAGGGTTGTGGTATGAGGAAGGTTGAGAGCCATTATGTAAAGTGTCTTTGGGCCCCAGTTGATTAGAGTCCAGCCGCCCCCACAGCTCCCACCCCCAATCAAATAACCTATCCATGTAGTCTCACAAAGTTCTTCCCAATGCCAAGGCCCCACTTGTCTCCTGGCTACTTTCCTGTTCAGTGCCTGAGGCCCTGAGCTTCTCGACCTGCCCAGGGGTGGTCCCCTGGTGTCCACAGGTGGACAGGGAGTTCTCTGGAGTCCTCAGCTGCGCAGAGGACCTGGTCTGGCATCCTTGCCCTTCAGCTGGGCTGTGACCAGAACAAAGTGGCAAGAGACTGTGTGTGTCCTTGTTTCAAGTCCGAATGCTATCCCAAAGGGCATGTGCTTCCTAACAGTGGCCAGTCTCGCATCAGAAACACACGAGCTTGGGAGGGGCACCTGCTCGTGAGGTGGCAGCCCCTCACCACTAATTGGCTGTGCAGTTTGAGCCTGTTCTCAACCCATTCAGACCTCGGTTTCCATACCTGAATAGTCAGGTGGAGGTGAGGGTTATGCACCACTCTCCTTTGGTTAGGTCTCTGGGGTGATTTGCCTCAGTTCTTATTTCCCGGCGCTGGGAGAATTCGTGTGGCAGAAGCATGCTTGTATTACATGAAGAAGCACTTCTATGAGGAAAAGGGGAGTTTCAGGTTTTACAGTCTCAAAAGCACCCAGTGTTTCAGGAAAAACCACGTGGAACATGTACCAGCACAGGAACATGAAACCACACAGCAGCACTCGGAGACCCCAGAGGCCCAGAGGGAGGCCTGAATGATGGGCCTGCCCCTGGGAGAGGTTCCTACCCTGCCAAGCACACCTGGGAGAGAGGGGTAGCTGGCCTGGGACATGCTTTGACCCCCACTGGCTGGGGAGGCATGGCTGAAGGTATTGGCCGATTCTACTGACTGAGTGTAAGTGTACCTGGGTGATGTCGTGCGGCTGGACCTACTCGGGGGGACCCAGGTGGGCTTCCCTGGCTTGTGTCTGAGCATGTTCAGTTTGGATCTTTCCGCTGGTGTCTAACAGGTGCCTGATCTCTTTCCAACCCTTTTGTTGAAGGCCCATGCAGGCATTGGGGAGACAGCTCCCTTATCCCCCATCCTGGCCTTCCAGGATGCTGCCCTTTCCCCACAAAGTCATGGTGAAGGACTTTGGCAGATGTCTGAAAATGGGGCCAGTCACTTTCTCCCAGCCCCTTCTATCCTGCCCCCCCCCC
>PVJH01034980.1:0-20060 GCA_004026705.1 Nesogale talazaci
GTTCTTACAATTCTTATAACAACCCATATAGCAATTGTATCAAGCACATCCATACATGTGTTGCCATCATCATTTTCAAAACATTTTCTTTCTACTTGAGCCCTTGGAATCACCTCCTCTTTTGTCCCACCCTCATGAGCCCTTGATAAATTATAAATTATGATTGTCTTCAGATCTTACACAACCTGCTGTCTGCCTTCACCTGCATTCCTGTTGTTCATCCCCCTGGGGAGGGTATTGTTATACTCCAATCATTGAGATCTGTTCCCCTTTTCTCCCCCTTCTCCTCCCATCTTCCCCCTTGCTCCTGGTATCGTTACTAACGTTATAATTCCTGAAGGGTTCATCTGTCCTGGATTCTGTTTGTCAAGGGCTCTTATCTATTCCAGTGTACATGCTCTGGTCTAGCCATGCTTTGTAAGGTAGAAAAGAGACCATGGTAGTTGGGGAGACAAAGCACTAAAAAACTAGAAATGGGGACATAATAGTTGGGCGGAGAAGGCGTTAAAGAACTAGAGGCATTTTCTCCCAGTGAGTATATGATATCCTTTTGGGGTGGATTGTGGGGAGGTTATTTCCATTCTCCTTGATGCATTAAATAATTGATAATTGTTTCTTCTCAGCAACAACAAAAATAACTAGAGGTATGTTGTATGTTTCGTCAATGCTATACTACACCCTGACTGGCTCATCCCTTCCTTGTGATCCTTATGTGAGGGATCTTGTCTACAGATGGGCTTTGGGTCCCCACTCTGCCCCACCTCATTCTCATTGATATGATTGCTTTGGGTCCCGCAATGCCTGATACCTGATCCTGTTGACACGTCATGATCACACAGACTGGTGGGCTTCTACCACGTGGGCTTTCTTGCTTCCCTGCTAGATGGCTGCTTGTTTAACTTCAAGTCTTTAAGACCCCAGGCACTGCATCTTCTAACAGCCCAGCTTTCTTCACCACATTTGCTTATGCACCCATTTTGTCTTTAGCAATCTTGTCAGGAAGGTGAGCATCACAGAATACCAGGTTGTTACAACAAATGTTTGCAGGAAGACTTGAGTCTCCCAATGTCTGTCTGCTATCTTGATGTTTAATACATAAACATATATATAGGCCTATATTTCTACCATTATATATGAATATATTTACATATACACATACCTATATTTATACTTCTATAAATGTCTTTTGTGTCTCCTAGTTCTTTACTTTCTTTTACTTTCCTCCTGCCCCACTATCATGTTTGACCTTCTTTCAGCTCTCAAAAATTCCTCTTGGCTGCACGGCATTTGATTCACCCCCAATAGGCCTTCTACATCCACCTACGCATCGATTTTAGATCTCTTGTTGTTCCCTTGGCCCTGAGTATATTGGCTCCCCGCTCCTTTTCTCCCACTTCCCCCTTTCCTCTGTCCCCTCAGAACCATCCTTGGCTGTCTTATATAGATAGACATGAATTGATATTCTTCCATGTCTTCTTACATCGTTAATATTTCATTGTGAACTGGATGAAGGTATTTCACTCTGAACTGGATGAAGAGCAGATCACCGATTTTACATTCAACAACTCATACACATTCTGTTTCATCACATTCACTGCAATCCCCTCAAGGTAACATAGCCTCCTCCTGGTGCTTCCTGTCCCCATTCCTCCTTTTTTCCTAACCCTCTGAACGTTGTCGTTGGGTAAATACTGCCTCCTTTGCCCCAAATAGATGACTACTCTGGGGTGTACACACATCAATGCAGTGTTAGCTATTTTACTGACAGAATAGCTTGTTGTTGGACTGAAAGTGGAGCCACAGGGAAGAGTTCTATTCCAGATCCGAAGATTAACCAAGGACCCTAATCTTTGGAGTCCACCAACCTCTATCTAACCAACAAACCAGATCTCCATGATTTTGATTGTTGTTCCACATCTTAATCCCACTATACCCAGGACGCTAGCGGGATCCCTTTCAGAGAAGTTAGTAGTGGGAACCAGACACTATTTTGTTCTTCTGGTCTGGGGGGTATGAAATGATGTTTCTGTGGTATATTAGTTCATTCAAATTATTGTTTCCATGTGTCTTCAATTTTCATCACTCTTTTTCCCCCCCACCACTCTTCTTTCCTGTGGATAGGGAGAGATTAATAGTTGAACCTTAGAAGGCTGCTCACTAGTTTGTAAGACAGCAATCACTCCTCGTCAAAGTAGAATGCAGATTTTGTGAATTGTTATGCTAATTTTGGTGTCCTCAAAGACCTCGGTCCGGAGCCCCCAGAAATACCAATTCGTTTCTTCAGGCGTTTTGGTTGTGTCTAATAAGTTTTTGGGTTTTTTGGTTTTTTTTGGCATCACTGCTCTCCGGTGGTGGGAGGAGGAGGCCCAGCCCCACTGCTGGAATTGAACCTCCATCCCAGTGGGCCGCAGTCCCGCGCACAACCACTACGCCACCGGGGCTCAGCCCTGTTTTGTTTTAAAAATCATTTTAGTCCTTTTGCCTCGGAGAGCGCCAGGCAGCAAGATGGGTCACCACAGCGCTACTGGAGCCACCGGCGCAAATTCGGCCAGGGGTCCCGTTCTTGCCGCGTGTGCTCAAACCCGCACGGTCTGATCCGGAAATACGGCCTCAACATGTGCCGTCAGGGTTTCCTTCATTACGCGAAGGATATCGGCTCCCTCAAGCTGGACTAAATGAACTTTGGGTGGACTATCCAAGAGAACTACCCAACAGAAGAAACGATGCCAACTACTTGTACATAAAATCTAAGAAATTCAAGTCTGAAAAAAAATCATTTTATTGGGGGCTCAAACAGCTCTTATCACAATCCATATGCACATTCATTGTGTCAAGCACATTTGTACATTTGTTGCTGTCACCATTTTCAAAACTTTTTTTTCTACTTGAACCCTTGTTATTAGCTTCTCATTTTCTCCTCCTTTTCCCACCTCATGAACCCTTGACAATTTATAAATTATTTTTTTAATATTACACACTAACTGATGTCTCCTCTATTTACTTTTTTTTTTTAATTCATGGGAAGAATTTCATTATCTTTTCTTTTTTTTAATTTTTTTAAAAAATTTTTTTAGGCATCACTGCCCTCAGGTGGTGGGAGTAGGAGGCACAGCCTTTGTTCCTGGGAGCCTGACTTGAACCTCCATCCCAGTGGGCCGCAGTCCCGCGCACAACCACTACGCCACCGGGGCTCAGCCCTCCTCTATTTACTTTCACTTTATTATATTCAACCTTCATTTGGAGTTCAATCATTCCTCTTGATTACATTCGCCTTGATCAAGCCCTACCAGACCTCCCGTACCCTCTTCGCCATTGATTTTAGATCACTTGTGGTTTCCTTGTCCCTGGGTGTTTACACCCACTTCCTTTAGCCCCTCCCCCTATCCCATGTCCCCTCAGAACCATTGGTCCATTGTTTTCTCCTCCAGACTGTTCATCCCACCTATTGTATCTAGATAGACTTGCAGAAATAATAATATGCAGACACAGAAAACCCAGACAGAGAAAAGCAAAGCAACAAAAGAAAACAGAGCAACAACAAACCGACGACAAAAAAAGAAAAAATCCTATAAATACTTCGAAGTCTCTTTGTTGGCCTTTAGGACTATTTTCCGGTCGTGTCTGATGGGATGTGACCCCCTGCTCCCGAAGTCTGTTTTTGGTATTTCCTGAGGACTTCTTGCTTCTGCCGTCCTTGTTGCTCTGATGCACGCCCTTAGTGTTTGTCCTGGTGTGGGGGGGTCGGCTCGGGCACGCTTCCCACACTGTCCCTAGTGTTGTCCCCCATAGGGCTATGGGCCAGTGAGGGACATCATGTCTTGTCGTGGGGCTGGCGCTAGGGTCCTCTCTGTGCGTTGGCTGCTCTGAGCAGGAATATCGTCCTCAGGGCGTGGTGGGCCAGGATGTGCTCCGCTCTCCGCCTTCCCCTTCCTTTGCTCCTCTGTGCTCTGATCAGACGTCTCCCTCTCCCTGTCTTCTGAAGTGAATTATTCTGGGGGCTGTCCACATAGTAGGGACAGACCTCGCTATTGGTTCCTTGCTTCATGCCAGTATATTGCATTCACGTTTTTGAGCACCAGGTTGAAGTCTGGGCCCTCTTTCCCTGTGGAGATAAAAATAATACCCTCCGGTTGGGGGGGTGAATGCCCTGTTCCCTCACTACCCGTGTCTTCTGCTCCTCTTCCTCTTTAGTTGGCCACCATATGTATCCCCGGATATGGTCTGACTCCTGCCATATTACCTGGACCTCACCCCAGGAATGTATGCATACAGTAACATTTTTTTTCTAGACTTTTTGCATTTCTAAGTTTACCTCAGCAGTCTCATGTTGTACTTGTCCTTTTGTGCTTGACTTACTTCCCTCAGCATAATTTCATCCAGTTCTTCCCTTGCAGCAATGTGTTTCATGCATTCATCACTGCTTCTGGGGGCTGCATAGCACTCCAGGGTATGTATGTACCACAGTTTTTTAATCCATTTGCCTGCTGATGGAAAGTTGGGTTCTTTACAACTCCCTGCAATTGTGACTGTGCCACGATGAACATTGGAGCACAGATGTCTGACTGTGGTTTGTTTCTTGTCTCTTCTGGGTCTACATGCCCAGTAGGGGGGATTGCTGGGTCATGTGGTAGCTCCATTTCCATCTGTGTTAGAAACCAGCAAATCAATTCCATAGTGTTTGTACATACCTACGGGTCCACCAGCAGTAGATGAGAGTTACTATCTCACCACAGCCCTTCCAACACTAGTTGATTTCTGATTTTTTGAATTGGGTTATCTTTGAGGGTGTTAGGTAGTATCTCCTAGTTGTTTTAACTTGCATTTTCCTTATGGTCAATGATCAGGAACATGTTCTCAAGTGTTTATTGGCCATTCAGGTTTCCTTCCTTATGAAACTCTTGTTCAGGTCTTTCGCTCACCTCCTCAGTGGGCAATTGGTGGGTGTTTTTTTTTTTCTTCCTGGAAGCTAGCAGAGTATTATAGACCTTAGTAATAAAATCTTTGTCTGATGTGTCATTGCTAAAGATGTTTTCCCAGCCTGTTGGCTCTCTTATTACTCTTGGCGAATTCTTTCGATGTACACAAGTGATTTATTTTCAGTATGTCTCACTTATCAACTTGTGGCTCATGTATTTGTGTCCTACCCTATTTCCAATAGCCTACGTATTCCCTGTGCCAAAGTTCCCATGTTTGTCCCATTTCCCTCATCGATGGCCCTAATCATCACTGACCTCTGGTGGGAGTAGGAGGCCCAGTCTTGCTCCTGGAGAGCTGCTGCTGGATTTGAACCGCCAACCCAGTGGGCCGCAGTCCCACACTCAACCACTATGCCACCAGGGCTCAGCCCCTGATGTCCTTCTTCTTAAGAAGTCCCCTGCTAATTCTGGGTTGCCTCCCTCCATATGAAGTTTGTAATCAGTTTTTCTAATTCTTTGAAGAAAGATGAGGAAAGCTGCATCAGAATTGCATTAAACTTATACAGTGACTTGGGCGGAACTGACATCTTTACTATATTGAGTCTTCCAATCAACAAGCATGGGATAGTCTTCCCTTTGTTGAGGTACTTCTTGGTTTCTTATCATAGTGTCCTGTAGTTTTTCTCATACAAATCTTTTGTTTTTTTAATCAGGTATATCCCTAGATGTTTCAATTTGTGCTTGGCTATTGGGAAAAGTACCACCTTCTTGATCTCTTCTTCTGTGGGCTCATCCAATGTGTATAGCAGTACAATAAACTTCTCTTTGTTGATTTTTTTATCCTGCCACTCTGCCATACTTCTCTATTGCTTCCAGTACTCCCCTTGTGGAGCTTTGGGATTTCCCATATATAAAATCATATCATCTGCAAATAATGATAGTTTCACCTCTTCCCTCCCCAGCTGAACACTTTTGAGGTCTTTTCTTTGCCTTATGCTATTAGCTAAAAACTCCAATATGATGTTAAATAAGAGTGTGGACAAGGGACAACCGTGACTGGTGCCCTTTTTCAGGGACATTGTTTTCATCTTTTTTCCATTGACTACCACATTGGTTGTTGGTTTTTTATAGATAGCTTGTATTATCTTGAGGAAATTTCCTTAAATTCCTATCTTCTTGAGTGTCTTAAACAAGAATTGGTGTTGGATATTGTCAGATGCTTTCCCCACACCTATCGAAATTATCATGTGGTTCTAATAAATTTTTCATGTCAATGTAGCAAATGATACTGTCTTTCATATGTTGAACCAGCCCTGCATCCCTGGTATGAACCCCACTTGATCATAGGGAATTATTTGTTTTATATCCTTTTGTATTCTAAAGGCCAGTACTTTAAGGATTTTTGCATCGATGTTCATTAACGATAATGATATGTAGTCCTCAATTCGTATGGGATTCTTTTTTTGTTTCAGAGTTATACTAGCATCATAGAAAGAGTTCTATGTTCTGGAAGAGTTTGTGTAGGATAGGTATCAGTTCTTCCCTGAATACTTGAATTCTCCTATGAAGCCATCTGGTCCAGGGGATTTTTTTTGTTGATAATCTCTTGATGACCATGTCTATTTCTTCTATTGTTATGAGTCTGGAGAGCTTCTTGATGTCTATCAGGGATAGTCTAGGGAGGGGCTGTTTCCCAAGAATTTGTCCATGTCTTCCAAGTTCTTGAATTCATTGAAGTACTGTGTAATTATCCTTTTGATTTCCTTAGGGTCCGTTATAATGTGCCCTCTTTCATTCCTCTTCCTAGCTATTGAAATGGGTTCCTTTCTTTCTTTGGTTAGGTTTTCCAGGAGTCTGTTGATTCTGCTTATCCTTGCAAAGAACTAACTTCTTTTTTTAGAACTAACTTTTAGCAGCATTAATTTTCCCCATATTTTTCTTATTTTCCCCTCTTCTGAATCTCAACCCTGAATTTTACTATTTCTTTTCTTTTTCTTTTTATTATTATTTTTTTATTTTTTTAATTTTTATTATTATTTTATTTTTTTATTTTTTAGGCAGCACTGCCCTGGTGGTGGGAATAGGAGGCCCAGCCTTTGCTTCTGTGAGCTGGAATTGAACCTCCAGCCCATGGGCCGCAGTCCCACGCACAACCACTACGCCACCGGGGCTCAGCCGCTTCTTTTCTTTTTCTGAGTAAGATTTTCCTGTTGACTCTGATCTAGGTGTTGTACACTTTGTACCAGCCTATCAGTCATAAGTCTCTCTTCCTTTCTCCTGTTTTGCTATGAAATTTCCTCTGATAGCTGCCTTTCCTGTGTCCCATAAGTTTTGCTACATCATATTCTTAGTCTCGTTAGTTTCTGGAAATTTCCTAATTTCATTTCTGATCCGGGCCAGTACACCCGTCTTTTGCAATAGAGAATTATTCATCCTCTAATTCTTTGACCTTTTTTTCTTCATCTCCCTTTTGTTGATTTCCAGTCTTGTGCCACAGTGGTCAGAGAGACAGAAAGAGGTCTGTATGATATCAATATGCCTAAATTAATGCAGACTCGACTTATGCCCCAGCATGTGGTCTATCTTCAAATATATGCTATGTGGGTTAAAAATAATGTGATTTTTAAAAATTAGGACGAAGAACTCTGCAAATATCTATCAGGTCAAATTGTTTAATTGCAATGTTTTTAACAATTGTTTTAAAAAATTGTTTAATGTTTAGATCTCTAGCCTCCTTGGTGAGTTTCCTTCGCTGTCATCTATATTTCTCAGAGAGCAATGTATTGAAGTCACCCACTATAATTGTTGAGCCTATGACATCGCTTTTCACCCTTTGGAGCATTTCATTGACATAACCAATAGGTCTCTCGCTTGGGGAAGATATGTGTAAATACTTACAGGTTCTTTGTCTACAGTTCCCCTCCTATTGTATAGTGTCCCTCCTTATCTCTTTTTATGGTCTGCACTTTGAGGTCACTTTATCTGAGATTAGGATTGCAACCTTGTTTTTTATGAATCGCTGTTTGCTTGGTATGTTTTGATTCTCAGCCTCTTTTTATCTGTACTCATGAGATGCGTCTTTTAATGCCTGAGTATAGACCATTGATATTCAAGGTAATTGCATCCATCTGTTTACTCTGTGATGTCATCTTATACCTTTTATGCTGGCTGCTTTCCTACCACGCTTTCTTATCACACGTGTTATCGTGTGTGTGTGTGTGTGTGTGTGTGTGTGTGATTCATTCTTGACTTCTTTCCACCCGTAAGCCAATGATATCTTGGCGGCTGTTTTTTCTTTGTTGCCTCTGAGTGGGATTGTTCTATGTGGCAGTGAATGTTGTTCTTTTGCCCATACTGCGTCAGCAAGTATCTTTTGTAAGACTGGGTTTCTTTTAACATATTCTCTAAGTTTTTCCTTGTCTGGGAAGACTCTTACTTCTCTATCTATCTTGATAGATAATTTGGCTGGACAGAGTAGTCTTGGATTTGAGCTATTTTCTTTCCATTTTTAGAATATGTTACTCTACTCTCTCCTCTTCTTTATAGTATCAGTTGATAGGTCTGAGCATATTCTTATTTGGTATCTTTATATGTGACCACATGTTTTTCCCTAACTGCTCTCAGGATTTTTTCCTTTTCCTCCATAATAGTGTAACTATTATGTGCCTTGTAATTTCTTCCTGGGATTCTGTCCAACCGGTGTTCTTTCAACGATTTCCCAAATAGTTGCCCTGTTTTCATTCATTTAGCTGGAGAAGTTTCCCTCCAAAAATTCTCTCACTACTTTTGCAGTTGACTTCTTTGTTGTGTTTTCTTACAGTAATCCAATTATTCTTATATTGTTCCTGTTCATAGCATCAGACATAGTTCTTAGGTTTTCTTCAGCTTCTCTGATAATCTTATTAGACTTTTGTTCATATTTGTTAAAGTCTGCTTAGCTGTCCTCTGGGCGAGGTTCTCTGCCTCCTCCAGTTGGTTGGCAGAGTCTGTGAGTCTGCTACTGGTTTTTGTTATCTTGTCCCTAAGCTCTTGCATTTCCCTTTGATGTGTGATCTTTATCTCCTCTATCACTTCTTCCTTTTTCTGTATTGTTTCTCTCATATCCTGTATGTCTCCAAGCAGCATTCTGAATATTTCTTTCTGCGGCAGATCAATATCTGCTTCTTCTATGCACTTCGTTAGATTCGGGACATCTTTCAACATTACCATTTGTCCTCCTGGTTTTTTGTTCAGATCATTGGGGCTGATTACTGCTTGTGTTGTGTTGTTTTAGAGGAGCCAGGTGCCATTTCCCAGAGACTCAAAGAGCAATGGGCTTTCACTGGGAGACTCGTAGGAATGTTTTTCAAACTGCCTGCAGCTAATTGCACAATGGGATTGACCTATGGCTTTATCCTCCAGTGACCACTCTTTCTCTAGTCAACTGGTATTCAGTTCATCGAAGGGAGAGTTGGATGGTCCTCTCAGGGAACACTGGTTGGGTGGTTGTGGACCCATGGGGATGATGCTGCACTGGGTGATATCACAAGAAGCAGTTGTGGTGTGGTCCAAGGCAGCCTGAGTTACTGCAGAAGGCATCCAGGGGTGCCTATAGTAATGGGAGTTCTTCAGATGCCGGGGGTGGGGGGTGCCTGCTTTGGTGTACAGCACCACAGATGTTGAATAGAATTGCTCTGTTCAGCTAGATCGCTGCAGGGGTTGGGCAGAGGTTCTTGCAGCAGTGTGGAGCACTGGGGAGTGTTGGCTGTGTGAAGCACTATGGCAGACAGAAAGAAGTTCCCTCCATCACGTGGGACCAGAAAGGGTGGGTAGGAACTCCCTGAGTCACTCAGGCAGGACTACCCTGACAAAGGGTGGCAGGATTTTCCTCAGAGGAAGGTGGGCTGGATTTCCTTCACAGGAAGGTGGACTGGATACAGATGCCATAGAGGGAAGGTGGGCGGACAGTCTGGATTTACCCCGGAGGAAGGTGGGCGAGATTTCCCCAGCCTCCTGTTACACTGCAGAGGGTTCAGCTCCCCCAACTGGATGCAAGGCAGGCGTAAATACTCTAGGTTATGGGGAGAGGGAGTGGCCTGGAGATGGACAGCGGCTTATAAGAGAAAATGAAAAACAAAAAACTGAGTTCCTAAGACTGGGGGGAGGGGGGGAGAAGAGAGGGAAACACAAGTAACCATATCAGGGAGGCTGGATCCCTGACCTTGGGGCTGGAGGGGTTAAATCCTACACTAAGGTGGCAGGACTGTGACAGCGTTGAGAGAAAGCCTTTGGGTCAGCTCCAAAGAATCCCAGCTCTGGCCGAGAAAGTGGCGGGGGCTAAGGTTAAACCCTGGTCAACCTCCACAGTGGTACGCCAAAGGCCCACAACTCCTCAAAGCCTAGCGGATCTGTGTCTGCTTCTCTTTATGATGCGCCTCCTGTGACCTGGCAGTGTGGAACTTCCCTCTTTGTGGCTCTCCTGTACTGATTTCTGCGGAGTCCCTCTGGCATGTGTTACTCTGTTGCCATCTTGCTGGAAGTCTGTCTAAGACATTTTATAACTTTGTCTGCCCCCCTCTCTACACTCAACTGGATTCATGGATGTATTCGCAGATAAATAGCCATGTGCAAAGAGCAAAAAATCACGTTATTGTGTGCCCACCTTCCTGATATGATTGCTGAAGACAAATGTGTGCATAAGCAAATGTGGTGATGAAAACTGCTGGTGCCTGGCTATCAAAAGATATAGCGTCTAGGGTCCTAAAGGCTTGAAGGTAAGCAAGTGGCCATCTAGCTCAGAAGCAACAAAGCCCACAGGGAAGAAGCACACCAATCTGTGTGACCAGGAGGTGTTGAAAGGATCACATATCAGGCATCAAAGAACTAAAAATTATAACATTATTTAAAAAATTATAACATTGTAAATGAGGGGGACTATTCACTGGGAACCCAAAGCCCATCTGTAGGTAATGGGACATCCCCTTACAGAAGGGTCATGGGGAGGAAACAAACCAGTCAGGGTGCAGGGTAGCAATGATGAAACATACAAATTTCCTCTTGTTCTTCAATGTTTCCTCTCCCCCACTATCATGAGCCCAATTTTACCTTACAAACCCGGTTAGACCAGAAGATGTACACTGGTACAGAGAGGAACTAGAAACACAGGGAATTCAGGACAGATGATCCCTTCAGGACCAGTAGTGAGAGTGGCAATACCGGGAGGGTGGAGGGAAAATAGGGTAGACAGGGGAAACCAATTATCAGGAGCTGTTTTATAACCTCCTCCCTGGAATACAGACAACAGGGAAGTGGGTGAAGGGAGACATTGGCCAGTGTAAGATATGACAAAACAATAACAATTTATAAATTATCGAGGGTTCATGATGAGGAGGGGAGCAGGGAGGAAAGGGAGCTGATACTGAGGGCTCAAGTGGACAGCAAATGTGTTGAGAATGGTGAGGGTGACAAATGGACAAATGTGCTTGACATACAATGGATGGATGGATGGATGGTGATAAAAGTTGTATGAACCTCCAATAAAATGATTTTTTTTAAATAGCCATGTTTCAGTGTCATCTGTCAAACCTCTATTTCTATGTGGGTATATTCCTACTCTCCCCCTCCCTTAGCCTGCAAGTCTTTTCAAACATCTACTCACAGATCATCATGCATATTTTTAAGATTGTTTATGCAAGAGCATTTGTGCCTGTCACTTTTAACTCTTGCCTTCTTTCCCCTGTCCTCCTTTGCATGCATAATTCTTTTTATTTGTTTGTTTGTTTTGGGGCATCACTGCCCTCAGGTGGTGGGAGGAGGAGGCCCAGCCTTTGCTCCATGGAGCTGGAATCGAACCTCCATCCCAGTGGGCCGCAGTCCCGCGCACAACCACTACGCCACCGGGGCTCAGCCCGCATGCATAATTCTTTGCCAATATCCCTCTTACTGTATATCGCCTTCCCTTTCACCCAAGTTCCTGAAATCTACTTGACTTCCTTTCCATCTGAAAATGTTGTAACTAAACTATTCCCTCTTTTTACTTTGCAATCGTCTTCATTAGAAATTTACATCACCAGTTCCCTATTTCCAGTCTTGTAAGTTTATTTTAAGACAACCCTCGTGATGTAATGGATGACATGTTGGACGGCTAGCTAAAAAGTCAGCATTTCAAACCCACCAGTCATTTCACCAGAGAAAGAAATGATTTTACACTCCTGTAAAAATCTCCAGCCTTGGAAACTCAAACAGGCTGTTCTGTTTTATAGGATCGGGATTGTAAAGTAGATTTGGGACAGAAAGAAAGAAGACAACGGCAGAAAACAGTTTCAAAGTTTGTTTGTTTGTTTGTTTTCAGAACTCCTGGGTGAGGTTCACAGGTCCCTAAATTGGGGCCAGAGAAGTCGCACACTCAGGAGGGAGGGGAGAGCAAGGAAAGGGAGGGGGGTGCATCCTGAGTTCCCGCCAGAGGTTCACGGGTCCCCAGCTGAGGGCCCTCTAAGTCCCACAGTTCAGGAGGGAGGTGAGCCATGCACCATTCAGGAGGGAGGTGAGGAGTTTTATAGCTCCTGTCTAGGGGAGGGAGTAGCTGGGGAATTTTCCACTGCAACTTTGTTGTCTGCAGAGCTGGGGTTAAGAAACAATGTTCAAAATTATCTGTCACGGTCAGCCTTCTGCACCTGGGCTGGAAGGCCACGGAAGGGGAGGGGAAGGCCTGGCTTCTTGCCGTGTCCTTGAAGTGCTTTCACTACCTCTGGGTATCTTTTCACTCCCCTTTCCTGCCCACTGCCACTTCTGCCTGACAGTTACAGTTTTGCTACAACTTGGAGTCCATTCCATCAAGGGCAGTGAGCTTGATTTTTCAGTTTGGTTTATTTTATTTTGGGTGCATCTCCATCTGAGTTGACTTCTGAATGATATCGTGCATGTCAATCTTGAGTTGTTGTCTGGGCAAGGAATTCTCTTTCGTATTTCTTGCAAAGTTGATTTTTACCTGTTAGCATCCCAATTCCACTGTAATATTTGAAGAACAAGTTTGTTTGTTTTTTTTGGTTTTTGGGGCATCACTGCTCTCCGGCGGTGGGAGTCTGAGGCCCAGCCCCACTGCTGGGATTGAACCTCCATCCCAGTGGGCCGCAGTCCCGCGCACAACCACTATGCCACCGGGGCTCAGCCCGAAGAACAAGTTTTTTGGACATAGGATTCTTGGTAAGAAATTTTTTTAGGTTTTATATATGCCATCCCATTGCCGTCTTATTTGTATAGTGTTTTAAAAGTCAGCAAAGTCAACTCGCTGGCCGCTGATCAGACCGGCTGCCACTCCTTCAGCTCCAGCGAGGAACCTGCCACCAGGCCCCACCAATACCCAGCGCTCACCCCGGAGCAGAAGAAGGAGCTGTCGGACTTTGCCCACCGCATCGGGGCTCCGGGCAAGGGCATCCTGGCTGCAGATGAGTCCACCAGAAGCATGGCCAAGCGGCTGCAGTCCATCGGGACGGAGAACACCGAAGAGAATCGCCGCTTCTACCGCCAGCTGATGCTGACGGCCGACAACTGACGACAGGGTGAACCCCTGCATTGGGGGCATCATCCTCTTCCATGAGACTCTCTACCAGAAGGCAGACGTTGGGTGCTCCTTCCCCCAAGTGATCAAATCCAAGGCGGGATCGTGGGCATCAAGGTCGACCAGGGTGTGGTGCCCCTGGCAGGAACCAACGTCGAGACCACCACGCCAGGGCTGGACGGGCTGCCTGAGTGCTGTGCCCAGTACAAGAAAGATGGCGCTGACTTTGCCAAGTGGCCCTGTATGCTGAAGATGGGTGAACAGACCCCTTCAGCCCTCGCCATCATGGAAAATGCCAGCAGAATGGCACCGTGCCCATTGTGAAGCCCGAGATCTTCCCCGACGGTGACATGACCTGAAGCGCTGCCAGTACATCACTGAGAAGGTGCTGGCTGCCGTCTACAAGGCCCTGAGCGACCACCACGTCTACCTGGAAGGCACCTTGCTGAAGCCCAACATGGTCACCCCTGGCCATGCCTGCACACAGAAGTTTACCCACGAGGAGATTGCCATGGCCACCGTCACTGCACTGCGCCGCACCGTGCCCCCTGCTGTGACTGGGGTCACCTTCCTGTCCGGAGGCCAGAGTGAGGAGGAGGCATCCATCAACCTCAATGCCATCAACAAGTGCCCCCTGCTGAAGCCATGGGCCCTGACCTTCTCCTACGGGCGCGCCCTGCAGGTGTCTGCCCTGAAGGCCTGGGGTGGCAAGAAGGAGAACCTGAAGGCGGCCCAGGAGGAGTACATCAAGCGAGCCCTGGCCAACAGCCTCGCCTGCCAAGGAAAGTACACTCCCAGCGGTCAGGCGGGGGCTGTGGCCAGCGAGTCCCTCTTCATATCTAACCACGCCTACTAAATGGAGGCGCTGCGAGGCTGCCCCCCAACACTCCAAGCCCCCTGCCCTCTCCCGCCCGTGCCCACCTTGATGGGAGGACACCCCTGGGCTCCAGGCCACTCCTCCCTGTCTCTCTCGCCGCCCTTGTGACCGTGGTGTGCGGTGTTGTCTGTATGCTAACTTTTCCATCGCCCTTTCCAGCGCACTGCCAATAAACAACTATTTAAGGGGGGGAAAAAAAGTCAGCAAAGTCTTTTTTTTTTTTTTTTTTTTTTTGGTTTTTAGTGCATCACTGCCCTCAGGTGGTGGGAGTAGGAGGCCCAGCCTTTGCTCCTGGAAGCCAGAATTGAACCTCCATCCCAGTGGGCCGCAGTCCCGCGCACAACCACTACGCCACCGGGGCTCAGCCCTGGCTAACTTTCTTAATAAACCCTTCAATAATGAAAAAAAAAAAAAAAAGACTCAGATGACTGACTTGCCAGCCAACCTGACCCAGTGCCACCGTAATGAACTAATGCAAGCAGCATGCCAATAGAACCTCACTTCCACAAATGCTCACCGGGGACTGCCAATGAGGAATACGGAAGACGCCATCTTCACCCACACAACCCAGCCACTGCCAAGGACCACGATCACTCCCATGTCCCCTAATCATCAACCACAGCAAACACGAACCAAGCTAACTCACAGTTGTGCGACAGAAACAGCTAAGACCTGCACCCACACTCAGCTCCTCTATCACACCCACCAGAAAAGAGGTGGTGAGTGCCTCAGGACACACGGACATATAATCATCAGTTAAACCCAAATACACCACCACGGTGTCTTGGAGAAAATAGATGATCTTATTTCACATATAAAAACAGATAGATGGCTCCTACTCCCAGCACCGTAGAGTAGTGATGCCCCCCCCCCAAAAAAAGAAGATCTTCTTGGGCTGAGCCCCGGTGGCGTAGTAGTTGTGCGTGGGACTGTGGCCCACTGGGACGGAGGTTCAATTCCAGCAGTGGGGCTGGGTCTCCTACTCCCACCACCAGAGAGCAGTGATGCCCCCCAAAAAAAATTAAAAAAAAAAACAGATAGATCGCCTCCCAATCCCAACAGAGGGCAGTGATATAAAACAAACAAACAAACAAACAAAGACCCCAAACAAACCAGATAGATCAGCTTACACAAATAATCAGAAGACAGAACTGGATCTTTCTCAGGAAGAAAAGACATTGGGGTGACTCGAAAGGAATCCAGACTCCTTCGACAGTTTGAGAGAAAGATCTACAAAAGCAGGGAAAACACAGACACAAAAAAATTTAGAAGAACTCAGGAAAACACAATAAGAACAAATTGACATGAGAGATGAAAAATTTAAACTATACAAAAAGCAAATAGAAATCCAGAAGATTAATACTAATATTTCAGAAATAAGCAATACATTGGGAAAGCTAAGGAGTAAAATTGAATCAATGGAAAGCTGAAATAGTGACCTTGAAGAAAAATTTCTCAATGCAAATCTGCTGGAGTAACAATCAGGTCAGAAAAAAAAATAAAGAAAAAACTAGAAGAAAGTTTTAAAATTTTTGACATTAAAAGGAATCAATTTTGTGAAATCAGAATTCCAGAAAAGGAAGATACTCGAAAACAAAAATGGAGAAAATTGCTGAAAGAAAACTGAGTTCATGAAAAATGAGAAGGTAATTATGGAAGAAGTTGAGCAAATCCCACACGGAATATGTCCCAAAGAAAATCACCAAGATGTGTCATAATCAAGCAAAGGGTTATCTGCAAAAGAGAGCAATAAGACTTTGCTGACTTTTAAACAAAAAAAAAAAGGGCTGAGCCCCGGTGGCGTAGTGGTTGTGCGCGGGACTGCGGCCCACTGGGATGGAGGTTCAATTCCAGCTCCACGGAGCAAAGGCTGGGCCTCCTACTCCCACCACCTGAGGGCAGTGATGCCCCCCCCCCCAAAAAAGAGCAAAGGCTGGGCCTCCTACTCCCACCACCAGAGGGCAGTGATGCCCAAAAAAAAAAGCCAGCTAGTGATGCCAGTGACAAATGTTCAGGTTGAGTCGTTTATCAAGACATGTGACAAAGTCCTTCAGGTCTACTAATAAATACCGCTCTGCTGTAAGCCTTACCCTGAAGGCATTCAGCCCAACTCCATGGGTCCGCAAACTCAGCTCTGAATACAATGCCCAGAAGAACCTCACTCCAGTCAGTCTCAGGCCAAAGGCACTCAGCTCCACTTCCAGGAGTCAGCATGGCCAACTTTCTGAACTAAGTGCCCGGAGGCCTCCCACTCCGCAAGCCAGCCCCCTTGTACAAAGCACGCGCCTTGCTCTGTGCCTTGGGAAGTCAATCAATCCCTTTGCTCCACGTTCCGGCTCCTGGTTCTGCTGCTGCTCCTCTGATGTTGTGCCTCTCATCTGTCTGAGTCTTTTCTAACCATTTTTTCTCAGCTTCCCCTCATTGCCAGTTCTACCTCTCTCTCTCTCTCTCTCTCTCTCTCTCTCTCTCTCTCTCTCTCTCTCTCTCATTTCCTTTGAAGCTCAGGGTTCCAGGATGACCAGACATATCTGTTTGGTTTGCTCGCTCATGTCTTTGTACTTTGCATTCCTTTTTGTAGCTTGAAAGCTCCTTAAAGTAATAATAATAATGATAACAGAATAAACTTGCTACAAATGTTCCTGTAAGGAGTCCTGGTGATGTCATTACATTTGAGGCTGCTAAGCACAGGTCAGCAGTTCAAACCCACCAGCCACTCTTTCACAGAAAGGCAAGATTTTCTTTTTTTTTTAGGTTTTTTTTGTGGGCATCACTGCCTCTGGTGGTCGTGGGCGCTACCCAGCTGCCGCTGGATTTGAACCACCAAGCCTGCGGGCTGCAGTTCCGCACTCAACCACTTATGCCACCTGGGCTCAGCCCGAAAGGCAAGATTTTCTACTCCTATCATGAGCTCTGGTCTAAAAAACCCACAGTCAGCAGTTCTACCGGGTACTACAGCGTCACTCTGTGTTAGGATCCACTCGATGGCTCACGGTGAGTGAGTGAGTGAGTGAGTGAAAATTCCCTGTGCATTTGCACCCAAACCGTTAGGGGGGGACATCGTTTCCGGACCTAGGAGCAAAAGTAAATGTCCTTCCTCAAACTTTAAGTAGTAGGATCCATTAATCAAAGAAACAGAATATGCTCAAGAAGTGAGTGGGTAATCTGGTGTTTCAAGTGAGCGAGGAGAAGTTCATTTTTCCATGAGGAGAGTTAGGAGGACTGATTGGTCGGGCAAAGGGGAAAGCTTGCTCTCACCCCCACTTTGTTGTTGGCTGCTGTGAGGTCCATTTCAGCTTCTGTCAATCCCATCTATGCAGAGGAGAACTAGTCAGTAGGGTTGCCAAAGATGTCATCTTTTGGAAGTGGATTATCGGGCCTGTCTTCCAAGGAGCTTCGTTGGATTTTTATTTGGGGGAGGACATCACTGCCCCCTGGTGGGAGTAGGAGGCCCAGCCTTGCTCCTGAAGAGCTGCTGCTGGATTTGAGCCACCAACCCAGTGGGTCGCAGTCCCACACACAACCACTGCGCCACCCGGGCTCGGCCCCCGCACTTCGTTGAATTTGAAGCTTGAACCTTCAGGCTAGTTCTTGCTCCGTCTCCCACAGCGCACTTTACTTCTCATCTGGCTTCTCTAATCAGTGCCATGGCCACGCAGGATGCCCAGGCATCGCTCGTGATGAGTGGGCTTATTGTGGAAGTCAACAGGCTATCGATAACTCAGGTGGAAATGCTCAGGACAGAGTCGTTCGGCCGAGACATGCTATAACGTTCTGTCAGGGCTGCCAACAAATACCCAAAGGGAATGTCACTCAGCTGGAAACACTCAGCTCCAGCTCTGTCGTTCAACAGACCCAGCTCCCTGAGTGAAGTGCTCAGCTGCACACACCTCAGTCCACAAGCCTGCACTCAGCTTCATTTGCTCTGTGGGCTGGAGAGTTCCTGGTGCTGCTGCTGCTGCTCCTCTGTCACTCCTGAGCTGTCAACGCTATCTTCTGGATCGAGGAGGTTCAATCACTTCACAGGGACCTCAGGGTGCCAAGGATGTGCTCCCCTCCTGGCTCCTGCTGGCAACGCGATCTCCTCTCCGGTGTCATACCCAGCAGAAGGACAGTCACAAAGAATCTTGTTAACCACCATTCACAACTAAACCCTTCCAGTCTCTCCTTCCACCTTCTCCCACCCATCAAGACCCATCAGGACAAGCTCACTCAGTCAGAGTCATGGAGATTACGGCCAGAAGAGCCCTATTAAATCATTTGCTGCCCTGCAGGAGTCAAGCAAGTGTACCAGACTGCACCATCCAGAGGCCACTCGCCTCACTGAGTGAGCTCAGATAAATCCCACACCAAACAGCAAACAAAACCATAAAGGCATTTGTAAAACGTGCTCCTTGGCATGACATAAGACCCCGAAGCCGTTATGATCACACAGACATTTAACATTCCCAAGTGGGAGGGGAAGTTAGTTTGAAATGGTAACCCCCCAAAAATCCAACTAAGCATGTAAACAAAACACAAGGATTTATGCCCATTCTTTCCAGTCAGATTCTTTCTTCTCGAAAAGGAATGATGAGGGCAGGAGATGAGTTGACAGTGGATGGAAAATATCAAATATCTCTTGGAGAAAGAAGCCACGAAGCAGCCTGTGAGCTTCCCTCACCGTTTGAAGGACACTGAAGCCTGGAGCCCACAGAGAGAAGAGGAAACCAGGGAAATTACCTGGCGATCTGAGGAAGAGCCTCGCTCCAATGTACCTCCTTCTCCAGGTGACTTTCCAGCAGGAAGGATGCAGTTGATTCTCCAGATAGATAAAGCATAGACAAAGAACCAGATTGAAAACGGGCTTAGCAAAAGTCACCAGACCAAAAACTGCGACCACCTTTACCTTTCAACTTCCACTTTGCTACATGCCCTAAGTTTGCCCACCGGACAATCCTTCCCGAGAGACACTGACTAACTCAGAAGAAAACATAGATGCTGATGTTGGGGTGTCCCTCAGTGTAAAATCAGCTCACTGCCTGCTCACTGCAAGGTGAGGCTTATCCATCAACTTGCCTCCGATGCACCCTGACTTGCTGGTCAAGTTTTTGCATCCATAGTCTTTTTTTTTTTCCTTTTTTTTTTTTTGGTGGGGGGGGCGCGTGGCATCACTGCCTCTGGTGGTTGTGGGCGCTACCCAGTGCTGCTCCTGAGAGCCCCCGCTGGATTTGAACCGCCAAGCCCGCGGGCTGCAGTCCTGCACTCAACCACTTACGCCACCGGAGCTCAGCCCCACTCCATAGTCTTATGGTAAGACTCTTACCTATAAATGGACAGTCACCTGTCACAAGACATGGGAGGAAATTTTTCGGCATGAAAAACGTGGACTCAAGGCTGAGGCCCGGTGGCTTAGTGGTTGTGCGCGGGACTGTGGCCCACTGGGATGGAGGTTCAATTCCGGCTCCCAGGAGCAAAGGCTGGGCTTCCTACTCCCACCACCTGAGGGCAGTGATGCCTAAAAAAATTAAAAAAAAAAAAAAAAAAACGTGGACTCAGGGCTGAGCCCCGGTGGCGTAAGTGGTTGAGTGCAGGACTGCAGCCCGCGGGCTTGGCGGTTCAAATCCAGCGGCGGCTCCAGGAGCAGCACTGGATAGCACCCATGACCACCAGAGGCAATGATGCCCCCCCAAAAAAACAAAAAGCCAAAAAAAAATGTTCAGTAAGAAAAGTTGTAAGTGAAGGTAAGAAACTT